>ML685815.1:10785428-10848774 GCA_007922175.1 Pelusios castaneus
GGGAAGATTAGGCTGGGGAGAAGGGGAGAGCTGCGGCCAGGAAGATCAGGCTGGGGAGAAGGGGAGAGCGGCGGCTGGGGAGATCTGCGGCCGGGAAGATCAGGCTGGGGAGAGCCGCGGACAGGGAGATCAGGCTGGGGAGAGCCGCAGCTGCGGGAGATCGGGCTGGGGAGAGACGCAGTCATAAAGATTGGGCTGGAGAAAAGGGGAGAACCGCGGCAGGGAAGATTGGGCTGGGAAGAAGGGATGCTAGATTGGGCTGCGTGGGACTCTGTAATGGGTGTGCAGGTGTGCAATGGCCACTGCGTGGCCACGCTCCCGTGCAGCTTAGAGGGAACATGGACCCCAAGTCCAACAAGGGCTCTGGCTGGTGAACAGAACTTCACACCCACACAGGGGTTTTCCTGAGGCTACCAGTTCATTACTTCTTTTGCTCAGAACAAGAACCCCCTGAGTTAGTTACTTCTTTATAGAAAGACAACAGAGTCCTGTGGCACTTTTAAAGACTAACAGATTTATTTATCGCATGAGCTTTCGTGGGAGAAAATCCCACTTCGTCAGACGCTTTGAGAGATGAGTTAGCCCTTTTTTCTCTGGAGCTAATGGCAGAGAGAAGCCCAGGACTGGAAGCAGAGGGGCCTGAGGCAGGAGGAAGCCTGGGAAGCTGGGGGAAGTGAGGCCTGGACCTGAGACAGATTGTTCTGAGCCAGGAGGAGCTGGAAGTGGTGAACCCAAAAGGTGGTGAAGGTAAAACATGAGGGGTATATGGACAGGAGCTGGAGGGGCTCAGGCAGAGCCAGGAGCTGTGCAATCACTACCTGGACACTAGAGAGTGAAGGGAGCTGGAAGACATGGGAGTAGTGGAGCAAACTCCTTGGCTGACCAGGCTTGTCACAAAGAGCCCAGGAAGGGGTTGGGGAAAGGGCCCAAGGAGATGGTAGGAAAGAGTCTGTGGCAAGGTGTCTGATGGAGCAGTTCTTGGCTGCTTGTCCTAGAGTCCCTGGACTGGAACCCAGAGTAAAGGGAGGGACTGAGTTCTGCTCCCAGCCACTGGGAAGGTGAGGTGAAGCCCCTGGCATAGGGAGATAAGGACAGTTCCTAGCCCAGAAAGAAGGGCGTAAGGATCGCTGGGCCCATTCAAGGCCTGGGGCCTGACACAAGTCTGGAATTGTCTGCTGGACTTTCTGTTATTATAGAAGGAGAGAGATGTCCAAATTACCTGGTTGGCGGGCCAGGCTGCATGCTGAAGACAGCCCTGCGGGGCTGCAGCTGTGGTCAGCAGTGGGGTTAGAGGAGGAAAGAGCTGCCAGGCTAGGCCCAGCCCCAAGAAGTCACTCATGGCTGGGTTGTCAACCCTTTAAACTGAATGGTGAGTTAGCTGCAGTGAGCATGTCTGCAGTGGCCTTTCCCCCCAGTCATCCAGCTCCTGAGTTCCATTTCAGGTGGGAATGGGAACCCTCCATCGCTCTGGAAGCCTCGCAACACATAGGGGAAGAGGGTTCCTGCTTCTAATGGGAAGGTAAGGAAATGCCATGTCTCACCAGAGACACCTAGCTAGGGATGAAATCTGGGGTGGAGGGAATCCTGTGGGCTCCATTAGCTGCAGACACAGTCTCTGAATGGTTGTGGAACAGCGCCAACCACGAGGACCATGTTTCCAAAGGCTCCATTCCAGAAGTGTGGGACAGAGCAGGATGCTTCAGGAGCAAGGTGTGGCTCTGGCCAGCAGTCTGGGGAGATGAGGGTCCAGACCACGAAAAGGGTATGTTACTTTTCCAAAGTCTCGCGCTGGCTGCTATGAAAACGTGCCTGTGGTACAAGCCTGCTGGGGGATGCTGTGTGCCTCAGCCTCCATCACACTCTCACTGAGGAAAGGGGACGCTGCAGGGCAGGACTGAGAGTTGTTAGCGCTGTGGGGCTGGGCAGACTGCAATAGTACAGGGTGTTACAGGTCAGGTTTGCAGTGCCAGGGCAGAGCTGCTTGGGGCGCAGGATTGATTGCTGCAGGACATTAAAAGCACCCAGTGGGGTGTATCTATTGTAACAGTAACCCAGGGCCCAAGCCTGTATGGTACTGAGTACCATCCTCTCCTACTGACTTCCACGGGCATTGAGGGCAGTCAGCACCTTGCAGGATCGGGCCCTCGAGGCTTCCAAAGACATCTTCAGCCTAGCAGAAGGCTAGCTGCTGTGTGTCCTAGCTGGAGGGCGCATTGACCATTGCAGGCTGCAACTCTGTGTGGTGGTTACCTTTGTGAATCATCACACTCAACAGAGCTGCAGGTGCAGCAGGACGGGACCTGCCTTCTGCAGTCAGTCTGCATGATGTGGAAACCCACTCGTGTCCTGGGATCAGTCAGACAGCAAAAGGGGGCCATGTAGGCCCAGCTCCGCCATGGCCAACACATGGGGAGTGAACCAGGGTGCTATAGAGCTAATAGCAGGTGCAGCTAGAGCTTGACCTGACAGTCCATGATAGACTCATAGCCTCTCTGGGCCCGGCCAGCGGATTACATCAGCACCACTGATTAAAGGGCCCTTGAGCTGCATTTCAGATGTGGGAGGGCAATGTAGGGTGCGGCCACTGTGTTTTCTGACACATTCCAGCTCTCGGGGGCCAGACTCAGCATTTGACTTCAGGAGCAAAATGTACAGAAACGAGGTGGACGAAGAGAAGAGCGTTCACCACCTGCTCCCAGGGCAGGCTCACTGCTGGAGGCAGAGCCACTGCCTAAGGGGCCACTCTGTCCATGGAGGGCAGCAGAGCTCATCAGATTACACTTCTTTATACTACAGTGGTGACCTGAGCCTGGCTCCAGTGGGGCTGCCAGGTGCTGCATAGATTCATACCCAGAGATGGCCTTAGCCAAGATGAGCTTGCGATCCAAACAGGCAAGTTAGGCCAAGAGGGGAAAGGAATCCAAGATCCCCAGAGGGGAAGAGTAATGTGTTCACACAACTGTTTAGCCTGTCCACCGAGGATCACCCCAGAGGACAGATGATTTTCCAGGGCAATGGAGCAGACACAGGGGTTGCTATGCTATTCCCCCACTAGTGCTGTGGCAGAGAAAAGGGGGCAAGGCTAGAGAAATGGGGCATGGCCAACTCTACCAAATGGATGAAATGTAACTATTAGACAACATGCGCCTGGCATACCAGAAACTACTCTAGGGACAGGTTTCTCGGCATTTTACAAGATCAGGCCCAAAATCATGCTGTTTTGTGCGAAGTCCATTCTATGACAGGCAATATTCCTGTCTGGGGCTGGAGGAGTGTGAGGAAACTGCCCTGGGCCTCTGATGTGTTTTTATCAAATGCACTTACATGAATTTGCAGTTGGGAAGAAAATCTCTGACTTGCTTGCTCTCTCCCAGCTTCCCTTTCTCATTATGTCAGGCAAGTCCCCTCCAGTTCTTGACTGTAACTTGGAGTGTCACATTAGCCAGACTCGCTGCCGTGTGTGAGGACAGAATTTCTGCTGTCTGATGAATTAATTTCCCTTGGGCCCTGGGGCTAATATAGAAATATGAAACCAACATGATTTTACTCGGCTGAAATAAAAGAGCAATGGCTCAAGGTTTTCCCTGTGTTTCCATGAGATAGAGGGCAGCAGGAGCATGGATTCCCAGGTTGATCCCATTGGTTCCTACAGTCCCTATTTGGGTGTGTGGCCTGGGTGGCAAAACATTAGCTTTCACTTAGTGCTGGTCATCCTTAATGTGACACTCACAATTTGTATCATCCCACCAAACACCTGAGCAGACCAAATCAGTGGGTGGATCTAGGAAGAGGGAGAAATCAATGTTGAGAATCCTGTTGCCAGTAACTGGCTTAAGAGAGGCACATTATAACAGCAAGTCAAGGGGCATATTTCCTAATGCTTCCCCCTCTGACGGCTTTTGTCAGACTGTGGAGCCATGAGTGGTAACACCACCAAAGAGGCCGGGAGAGAGAGAGAGAGAATGCCACGAGAGAGAGGCTAGGTTCAGGTGGGCAAAGAGAAAGAGATGGCAGATGCCGCACATTGAATTCCTCGCTGTAACAGAGTGTTAACGACTGGCTGCTCATCTCTGAGGGGAAACCTCCTGCCTAGGATGCAAGTGACGGTGACAGAAGTCTCCTTACTCGCTGGATAAACTAATGAGACAATGGAGCGGCAGGAGGACGGGTCTATAACCCTGTCTGGTGGCTAGAACAGGAGTCAACAGGCTAGGTCAGGAGAGGTCTGGGTCCATGTCCACTTCTGTGTGGTCTGATCTAATCCACCTGTGTTGTTCTAAGGCATTTGGTGTCCCAAGACGGGCAAGGCTGTAACCCCCAGTTAACAGCGTAGCTCGCTGTTGCTTGCTAACAGCTATGGCAGTTTGGTTCTGGTACTGCCTATGACATTGAAGACAAGGTCGAGCCATAGAGGCTTGTGTGTTTATACGTCAAGGGCCTGGATCAATCCTGTAATGAACCCAGCTGGGAATATGACAGGTCTGTTGCTCTGACATGGAGTTCTCTCCCTTGTATTTTGTCCTTGGGGAGGAAATGGCTCCTCTGGGATGGAATTGGTCACACCCTTTTTCTCTAGCCCTGCCCCCTTTTCCCTGGTGTAAAATCATCTTTTCGCTGCAGTAATCCTCCATAGAATTATACCAGTTCCATGGAGAATAACTAAGAACTAAGCCAGTTCTATGGGGCACAGTGGGGACAAAAAACCTAACGCCAAGGCTGAGCTTGATAAGCTGATGGATGGTATGGTATGATGGGACTGCCTACAATGGCACGTGGCCGATCTGCGACTGCTAGTAGCAACCAACTTCAATGACTTGAGATGGGACACTAGATGGAGGGCTTTGAATTACTGACGGGAATTCTTTCCCCAGTGTCTGGCCAGTAGTTCTTGCCCACATGCTTGGTCTAACTGATCACCATTTTTGGGATGGGGAAGGAATTTTCCCTCAGTTCAGATTGGCAGCAACCTTGGTGGTGATGGTGGTGGTGGTGGTGGTGATGGGGGATTCACCTTCCTATAAAGGATGGTGCACGGGTCACTTACAGATTTAAACTAGAATAAATGGTGGATTCTCTAATTCCAAGTCTTTAAACCATCATTTGAGGGTTTCAGTAACTTGAGTAGGGCTTATGGGTCTGGTACAGGAGTGGGTGAAGGTCTGTAGCCTGTGATGTGCAGGGGTCCGGGCTAGATCGTCATGGTCCCTTCTGACCTTAAAGTCTATGGCTATGTCTACACTTAGAAAATTAAGTCGACTTTATTGTCAACTTTATTAAGTCGACTTCAAGAGTCTACACTAGACTCTTAAGTCGACTTGGGGGGGTTGGAGGGGTGCATTGTGGGAAGTGTGTCAATGTGGCAGCAGAGAAGGTCTCCCCTCCCCTGGCCACTCCTTCAAAAGAGGAAGTGAGCTCAGCCCCTTCCCATTGTGCCTGGCAACTTGGAGTGTGAGCAGGTCATGGACCAGCCTCTTCTACTGCGCTTTGCCAGGCAGCTGTGCGACACCTGCCAGCTAATGGTAAGGATTCTTCGGCTGTGGAGTAGGCCTGTCTGGCAACCCGCCAGCATGGAGGAAGACAACAGCCTGACCCCCACCTTGCTGTCCCAGCAAGCTGCCGCGCTCCCAGCACTGCACTCCGTGCCTTGTCGTTTCTGGGCACGTGAGGCCAGCGCAACTGGTGGGAGTGGATTGTCCTCACCACCTGGGACGATGACCAGTGGCTGCAGAACCTCAGGATGAGCAAGCGGATCTTCCTCGAGCTGGTCCGTGAGCTCACCCTGGTTCTACAGCGCATGGACACCTGACTTCGACCCACCCTGCCTGTAGACAAGTGAGTGGCCATCACCATATGGAAGCTGGCAACGCCAGACTCTGACCGCTCCGTGACCCAGCAGTTTGGCATCGGGAAGGCCACCATCGGGACCGCCCTCATGCAGGTCTGCAGGGCAATCAACTGGGTCCTGCTAGCCCGCCTCATCACCCTTGGCAACCTGCATGAACTCCTCGACGGCCTCGCCCAACTTAGCTTCCCCAACTGTGGGGGCATTGTGGACACCATCCACATCCCCATTCGAGCCCTGGAACACCGTACCAGAGACTATGTCAACCACCAGGGGTACTACTCTGTGGTCTTGCAGAACCTTGTGGACCACCGCAGAATCTTCCAGAACATCTATGTGGGCTGGCCGGGGAAGGTGCATGAAGCACGGATCCTGCGCAACTCCGCCCTGTACGTGTGCATGCAGGTGGGCACCTTCTTCCACAACCACACCATCACCATCGGGGATGTGCAGGTGCCAGTCCTGATCCTCGGGGATGCCGCCTACCCCTGGCTGATGAAGCCATACACGGGCCGCATGGATGCCAGCAGGAACCTCTTCAATCAGAGGCTCAACTGGTGCCGCAGTGTCATTGAGTCTGCCTTTGGCCATCTCACCTGCAGCTCGGCAAGAGCAACTTCCCGCAGGTTGTCAGCGCATGCTGTTGCCTGCACAACCTCTGCAAGCTGCGGGGGGAAAGGGTTCCCCACGTCTGGGAGGCCGAGGCCGAGTGGCTCGCTGCGCAGTACGAGCAGTATGATGACACCCTGCCCCTGACTCAGCGGGTCCAGCGGCAAGCACAGCTCATCCGGGATGTGCTGAGGGCCCCCTTCGACAGCAAGGAGCACTGAGGGGTGGGCCTGCTCCCAGGCCTCATCACCTCCACCACCCACCCATGTCTGCCCCCCCCACGCACCCGTCTCCCCCCGATCCCACACCAATAAAAAGCATGACACACTTTAACAGTGTTCAGGGCATTTATTCAGAGGGGGAAATGGGGTTTGGGAGCTGCAGGGGTTGGGAGGTCGTGGGGAGTGAAGAGGGTTGGGGGGAGGGGCTGGTGCTAGTGGCCTCCAGAAGCGGGTCCCAGGTTTGCAGACGTCCACCCCATGTCCTGGCCCGCTGGCAAGGAGGGCTGCCTCAGGGGTGCAGGGCGGGGCCCCGAGGGAACAGGTGCTCCTCCAGGTGCTCCAGGGACTGGCTCTGCTGCTCCATGAGGTCGAGCATGTGCTTGAGCAGCCCCTCAGGAGGTGGGCATCCTCCTGCTCCAGCCGTGCCACCAAGCATGCCTGGGTCCCCTTGCTGATGTGGACCAAGTCTTTGAGGAGCTCGTCCCACAAGTGACGCACCCTCCGTCTCCTCGTAATCAGGCCTGCTGAGGCGCCAGGAGTGCCACGTGTCAAGGGCACAGGAGCTGCTGGGGAGAAGCAAAGAAGAGGGTCCCTCCCATTAGCTCGTGTGGTGTGCAGCCTGAGAGCAGCTGCTGTCCCCTGACCGTCCCCCTGCTTCCCACTCCCTGTCCTTCGGGACAGGGACCCCTTGGTACACGCCGGCGTGCTGAGCTGCCCAGGTCGGGTGTAGTGCCCACAGTGGTGAGCTGCAGGCAGCCCTGCCTCGGGGGGTCTCTTCTGAGGCCACGTGCCAGCAGTGTTGGGCGCATGCTGTCTGGGCTTGGTGCTCCTGCCTACGGTCCCCCCACCCCATCCAGACACACCCCTGCACCGCTCGCCTCTGGGTCCCCCTCCCCCATCCCCACCACGCAGCCCCCAGCCCCTCTGCCCCTGTGGGAGCACCTTCCCCCCCAAACTTGCCTGTCCCTGGGCCATGTCCCCCTGCAGTCCCTGTCCCACAGGCATGCCCAGCCCTGGCCACAGAGAGGGATGGAGAGAGGGAGGGAGCATTCACCAGCAGGTGCAGCAGGTGTCTGGAGTGGTCTCCTCACCTGGGTCTTCTTCGGTGGGGGGAATCTGCTCCTCCTCCTCGGTGGCAGTGTCCGCCGTCAGGGCAGGGATCAGCTCCGGACTGGCAGCTAGCTCTGGGGCTGGTGAAGTGCCCTCCTGCTCCTGCTGGGCGCTGGCCTACCCCCACTCCAGCACCACAGTCTCGTCCCCCGAGCCCTCCTCCTGGTCGTCATTGAGGGAGGGGGGCTCGGCAGAGTCGATGGTGTGGGCTGGCAGGCTGCCGCTTTCCTGGCCCAGACAGGCATCCAGCTGTTGGTAATAGCGGCAGCTGGGTGGGGGCTGCCGCTGTCCGGAGCGTCTCCTCCCGGGCCTTTTGGTAGCCCTGGCGAAGGTCCTTGATCTTGACCCGAACCTGCTGGGTGTTCCGGGTGTGGCCCTTGGCAGCCAGGGTCTGGGAGATGGAGGCATATACCTCCCAATTGCGATGGCTGCCTTGCAACTGAGAGCTCACTACCTCATCCCCCCAAATGGCCAGCAGGTCTAGGATTTCCTGGTGGCTCCAGGATGGGGATTGCCTGCGGCGCTGGGTCAGCTCTGCCATACTGCCAAGCAGCAGGTGTGGCCAGCTCTGGGGAGCAGGGTGGTCAGGGGTGAGTCCTGCCCTGTGGTTGGCCAGGGCAGGCTCTTCCTGTGCCAGGAACTCAGAGGGAGGTCAGGGAGGGAGGTCTGGAGGCCATGGAGGTCGATTTAAGGCTAATCTGAGTCTCTACACTGGCTTAAGTTGGTTTAATAAGGTCGATATAAGCGTTAAGTCGACCTAAGAGGAGTGTTAAATCGACTTAAGGAACTGCTTAAGTCGACTTAAGGAAAGCCCAGTGTGGACACAGAGTAGTTTAGGTCTATTTAAGCCTCCTTAAGTTGACTCAATTTGTAAGTGTAGACGCACCCTATGTGTCTAAATTTTGCTGACAGCGTGACAGAAAGCAGCCTTGGTGCCTTAGAGAATCTGGCCCTTGAATTTCCCAAATCTGCCCTACTGAAATCCAATTCCCTTGGATTAGGACTGAATTCTGCATTTCTAAAAGCTGAGCTATTGGCTCATGAAAGTCTGTCTAGCATGTCACGTGGGTCTGTCTGCCTAGATAGTATCCGAGCCTCTCCCAGACATTAATGGATTTATCTTCATTTCACCACTGTGAGGCCAGGCAGTGCTGTTGGCCTCACTGCACTGATGGAGAAACTGAGGCACAGACAGGCTAAGTGATCTGCCCAAGGTCACAGGGGGAGCCTGCAGCAGAGCAGGGAATAGACTCCAGAGTCTGTGCTTGAAAGTATCCTCCCTGGTGTTCATGGCTGGTTCCCATCTCCAGCAACATGTCTGAAAAGGCACACACACACACCAAGCAGCCTGAGCTTGCTTAAGCACGAGTAAATTTACTCACAAAAGTTACCCAGAAGAAATCATGAAACAGCCATTTTCATTAATATGTCTGACCTATCTGAAACCTGCTCTGGGAGCACCATGGAGAGTTTTTGTTACAGTAGCGTGGAGTCCCGTGGAATGTGAGGTGCTGCACAAACACAGAGGGAAAGGGAGTGCTTGCCCCACTGAGTTGACAGTGGAAAGAGATAGAGCAACCTGCTGAAGGTCACACAGCAGGTCAGTGCTAGGACAATAACCCGGGCTCACACAGCATCTGATCCACTAGATTACACAGCAGCAACCTTAGATACTTTGTGAGTTGGGCGAGTGTTCCTTAATCACTGCTGGGACGAGAGTATTTTAGCGCTCGCAGAGAAAGGCTCACCAGGAGCCCATGGAGGAAAGCTCAAGCCAGGCAAATTCCAGTTAGAAATAAGGCACACTTTAGGCTACTGGGCAGCAGGCCCTGGTTGGCAGTCCCGGCAGGGTCCAGTTGGCTGTCAGGGCCCCAGGCTGCAGGCAGGTCTTCAGCCAGGCATTGGTCGGGCTGGTGCTGGGAAGGGAGCAGAGGGACAACCTTCCCCTGCAGCTGCGTAGACCTAACTGAACACTAGGCCTTCCCTTTTATACTTTCTGTCCCGCCCCTCCCCCCCCCCCGCTTCCGGCCTGACGGACAGGCTGCCTCCGGCTCCGCCCACCCATATACCTAAATCCCATTGATTTCAATAGGCGAGGTGCCTAAACCTCAAACACTCAGAAATCATGAGTCAGGCCCCAAAACCATTTTGCTTAAAAAATAAAGAGATTTTATCTAAAGATAATAAAACTGGCAATCTTTTTTATTTGCCTTTTGGTATCTGAGCCTTTATGGTATATTCATTTTGCGTTTTCAAGAGTTTATCGGTAACCAGGAGGGCTAGAACCTTACACTTTTAAAATTGAAAGTTGAAAGTCTTATGCCATCTCTTTACTCCAGAAGTTGGGGCTTTAAGAAAAAACACCAATATTGAGGGACATATGATAAAATTGTGAGAGCTATGAATAGATGATGATAGACAGACAGATGAGGTAGTTAAAATATACGCATCCCCAAACTGGGTGTTATAAACCCAGAAAATACATAGGTAAGATTACGCTTAAAAATCCAAACTTGTTAAATGCACCGGTAGGGCACCCCAAAAACCTTAACTTTCTCCAGTAGTTACACCACAAGAGGAAAAAAGAAAAGAAAAATCAAATATGCCTTTAGGAATCGATATAATATAATATAATAAAATCTGGTATCACAAACAGTATATGAATAGCTGTACTTAAGCAAATGGATTACAAATTAAAGCTTCAAAGAGAAACATTGGAATTGGAATTCATAGGCAGGTTTGACACCATTGCCTTAGGGTTCAGTTGGGATTTCGGCCTCTTTTATTTTCCTCCCATTTATCTATACTTCCCCATCTTCAAGAGTCTGACAAAATGGGATTTTCTCCCATGAAAGCTCATGCAATAAATAGTCTTTAAAAGTGCCACTAGATTCCTCATGTTTTACTGAACTAGACTGGCACAGCTACCCCTTTGGAACTAGTAAAATACCTGAATTAGAATCATGTGCCAGGTGCCATTGCATGCAGAATTGAGATTTCTGATGAAGGAGAAACTTTGAGTTACAAAGACTGTAAGGAATCATTACCGGCATGTCCATAATATTACTGCTGATTTGCAGCCAGAATGCAATGCACAGATTTGTGGCAGGCCCTTTAAACAGCCTTTGATTTGGGGGGAGGCAGGACGGTGAGTTGAGTGCAAAGCACAGTAGTGGTATCTAGATTGGAAGTTCCAGCATTCCTGTGTTGGGGCATGTTTGCATGCAGGGTTTTGAGTCAGAGGAGCATCTTTGCTAGGTCCCCAAACCTGTATCCCAGTGGAGCCAATGGGAATTTTGTCATTAACATCAATAGGAGCATGACTGAGAGTGGGATTGTAATGGTATAACAATGAGAGCAAGCCAAAGACTATAATGTTGGAGAACAGGAATGCCGTTTCCAGCAGGGCAAGAGGAGGGCTCAACTGAACATCTGGCTCAGCAGCTCTTTAAGCGGCTCTGCAGCTTGCAAGCGTATTTAGGGTAACAGTGGAGCCAGCCAAGAATTCCAGAGTTTTGTAAAGTAGCTAAAACAAGGCAATATTGTGGCATGAACTGCAGAGAAGAAAGGAATGTTGAAGGAAGCAGAGTTTATTGATCTGACATCCTGCCTGGCAGGCATGGCAAAATCGTTTTGTTTCCCCATAAATCACTGGCAATTTAAAGGGCCTGACCCAAATATATACATTGCATTCTGCATCCTTGATGACAAGCACCTGGGTTCTGTAGAAATAATAAATCCCAGCATGGACCGATTACCCCTTCAACCTTCTGAGGTAGGATACCTAGGCCAAAGCCAGAGGTAATGTCAGTGAGAGTCTGTTAGCCAGTGGCTCTCTACCTTTCCAGGCGACTGTGCCCCTTTTAGCAGGCTGATTTATCTTACCTATCTAAGTTTCACCTCACTTAAAAACTAGGTGCTTACAAAACCAGATATAAAAATACAAGTGTCTTAGCACGGTATTATTGAAAAATTGTTTACTTCTCATTTGGACCATATAATTATAAAATAAATCAATTGGAATATAAATATAATACTTACATTTCAGTGTCTAGTATATTGAGCAATATGAACAAGTCAGTCTGTGACTTTTTAGTGTGTACCGGCTTCCCTAGTGCTTTTATGTAGACTGTTTTAAAACTAGGGGAGTTGATGTACCCCCGGGAACTCCTCTGCATGCCCCCAGGAGTACACACACCCCTGGTTAGCCCTATTTACATTTGCTTACTGGTACCCGCAGCGTATCAGGGAGCCTAATGTGATGTAATAAATATACACCAGAGGAGGCCAGAAGAAGCCACAAGTTATGTCAACTCAGACTCAATTCTGAAGCTGACCCACTGAATTCCAGAGACAAGTGGATGAGGTAAATGCTCTTGGACGAACTTCTGTTGGTGAGAGAGACAGGCTTTCAAGCTGGCATGGAGCTCTTCTACAGGTCTAGGAAACGGACTCAGTGTTACAGCTAAATAGAGGTCAGGTCTTTCAGCCTGAGTTAGCACATATTTGAAAGAACCATTCAAGGGGGAGTGCCCCATTAACTCCCATCCTCATAGCACAAAAAGGGGGTTCAGTGGGTTACTTACAGGTTGCTATTGTAGGCCATAAATCCAGCGTCTTTATTAAGACCATGATTATTAGGGCTAGTCTATATTTAAAACTCACATCAGGACAGCTATGCCCTGTAAGAGCACATGTGAAGCCGCATTACATCAGTGGGAGAGCATCTCCCACCGATATATCACTGCCCACACAGAGCTTATGTCAAACAAAACTTGTGTTGCTCGGGGGAGGGGTGTGTTTTTTCACACCCCACTGTCTGCAACACAAGTTTTGCTGGCATAAGTGCTAGTGTGGACAAGGCCTTAGGCTTGTAGGCTATGTCTACACTAGGAAAAGTTAGGTCGACTTAAAATCGACCTTAATAAGTCGACTTAAGAAAGTGGACTAAGTCGACTTAACTTTAAGTCGACTTAGTCCACTTTGTTAAGTTGACCTAACCACCCGTAAGTCGACTTAATAAAGTGAACTTAAACGTCCACACTGGGCTTAGGTCGACCTAAAGAAGGGTTAGGTCGACCTAAGCAGGCTTAAGTTGACCTAATAGGCGGTTCTTATTAAGTCAATTTAAGCATTCATTAAGTCGACTTAATGAAAGCTTAGTGTGGACGCGGCTTAATTTAAGTCGACTTAAATTGACAGTGTAGACATAGCTTAAGTGTCTAGCCTAGTGATGAATTTAAGCTCCCAGGCTCGTCATTTGAATGTGTTGTATAGGATTCCTTTGAGCCTGAAGAGTGACAGCCCTTGTCTCTCTGCTCTCCTGGGACCCATATGGCTGCAACCACACTGCGTGAGCCTCCCCATAGAGACCTAAAGAATCCACCATTTTGCGCATTCAGCCTGGCCTCTAAAGAGGCTGGACAGTTCTTCCTTGAAGCAGAGGTTTGCTTGGACTTTCTATTCCAAAATGTCCCCTGCTGGGGCTGTGTGATTGCCCCTCCCCCACGTAACACTGGATACGCTGCCTGTACATGCAGCTGTTAGGGTCCTTTGATGAGGTATAGAAACCCACACTGGGCCCAAAGGGGTTAAAAAGTAATAGTGGGCCCAGGTACCCTGCTCCTCTGACTGGCAAGAGTGTTAAAAGGGGGCTCAGAAGCTCAGGTGAAGAGTGGTGTCAGGCTGCACAGCAGAGGGTTGGAGTCCTTCCCTGGCCAGAGAAAGGCTGTGCCTGAGAGGGGAGCACAGATCAGGTGAGGCCCTCAGGCAGAGCCTTCCCTAACCCCCCTTTTGAGATCCTGCAGGGCCCAGCTACTTTGGACTCTTTGGTGAGCGTTGGACGATAAAGGCCATGCCCCAAACCAAGGGAGACAGATAGGAAGTAGCCCAGGGCAGCCAACTTGGACTCACTGCATGGAGGACCCTGCTTGTGTAGCTTCTCCCAGGCCCCTGGGCTGGCAGTGGGTGCGAGGGAGGGGCTGGGTAGGCCCCATAGGGTGCACCCTATAAGGGCTAGGCCCAGATATGGGTGGATAGCTGAAAATTCCTGACAGGGTCAGGAACAGGCACCTGACAAAGCAGCGAGACTGGAAGCCAGGTGTGCTGACTGCTAAGTCATCCCGCCATCCAGCGCCCCATCACGGGGTCTTTCAAGGTGCAAATCACGTTGGAATTGTGGAAACCCAACGGACAGGACAGGACAGATAGGAATTAGCTAGACCTGCTGGGCTCCTAGCAGGACACATCAGTTTATGGCAGATCCTGGCTGGGGCCTCTGATGAGCCCAGCAAAGGCCATGCCAGCTGCCTGCCTGAGCAGGGTGCATACAGCAGCACTGAGATCCCCTCCAGCAGTGGGAGGGGCCTGGCTCCGGAACTCATAATCTGCTGCTGATTAGCAAAACCCTTGGAGAGCCGGAGCCAAAGATTAAGTGCCAGGTGAGAATATCAGGGCCAGACTCTGCCTGTGTTGACACAGCTGAGCTGTGAAGCCTTTCCTCCTACTGAGCCCACCTGCAGGCCTGGCAGTTCCAGTGTTTGGGGCAAACCAGGCCTCTATGGCCCAGTTCCTTACATATTTAGGGTCTGAACTTCTCCTTTGAAGACCTGGGTCTGTGTTCCTGGTCCTCTCCTGACAAGGGCATGGGGTGCCACAAAGAGCTTGGGGGAGGCAGGGTTGGGGGACACTCAGCCTTCATGGGCCTGCAGAACCAGCTACTTGTGTGGGGAGTTGCTGGAGGCCATAGACTCACACTGTAAGGTCAGAAGGGATCAGTACGATCATCTAGTCTGACCTCCTGCACAATGCAGGCCTCAAACCTCACCCACCCACTCCAGCAATAAGCTGCTAGCCTATGACTGAGTAATTTACCCCCTCAAATTATGATTTAAGGACTTTAAGATACAGAGAATTCACTGGTAGGTGAGCCATGCCCCGTGCTACAGAGGAAAGTGAAACCCCCCCAGACCTCTAGCCAATTTGCCCTGGGGGAAAATTCCTTCCCGACCATAAATATGGCCATCAGTTAAACCTTGAGCATGTGGGCAAGTCTCAACAGCCAGTTACCCAAGAAACAATTCTCTGTAATAACTCAGAACCCACCACATGTACTCTCCCCTCTTGGGCCACTTGTATATCCACTACCAGTAGCCAAAGATCAGTCAATTTCCAAAATAGGCTATCCCATCATACCACCCCCTCTGTAAACTTCTCAAGCTCAGTTTTGAAAGCAGTTCTATTTTTTGCCCCCACAGCTCTCCTTGGAAGGCTATTCCAGAACGTTATTCCTCTAATGGTTAGAAACCTGTGTCTAATTTCAAGCCTAAATTTCCTTATGGACAGTTTATATCCATTTGTTCTAGTGTCCATATTGGTGCTGTACTCAAATAATTCCTTGCCACAAAGCAAAAGGTGTGGGAGAGGAGCTTCTGAAGACCATGTGCTTCCCTCCAGCACCCCTTTGTGCAGGGGCAGCTCCACATCACCCCTTCCCAGGCACAGCTGAGCCTGTCTGGTGGAGGAGGAAGTGAGGGGCTGGTTCCAGGGACACCAGGAGAACCTCAGTACAGGGTGCCTGGGGGTGAATGGCACAGTGTTGGGCTTTGCTCTGAGCAAGGGCAAGCACGGTGGTGATGGAAATGCCTGGCACCACGGTGAGCATTTGTGAGTGGCAGTCTGGGGCCAGATGGCTTAGCCAGGGATCCAACTTGGGCGAGTTGGCCATGGGCAGGATTTCAATAGGAACTGACATTTCTGATGCATCGTCAGCTGGGGCTTCCTGCTGGGAAACACAGTTCCTGCGGAATGCAGGAGAAAAGACAAGCCCCAAGACTCTGCTACTCTATAAAATCAGGCTGACTTAAGTTCGGTCGACATACAGCCACAGCTGTTGATGTCTACGTGACCCTCCTTCTACCCATGGTGTGCATTCTCTCTACGAGCCCTTATTCTGACTGAAGTGGGGCAGTGGCAGCTGGAGTGTGAGGAGCTGACGTTTGTGAGGGGCTCACAGCTGGAGCCTCCCCAGCTCCAGGGCTGACAGCCAGAGACCAAATGTGGAAGAATAGCAGCTGTGAACCTGATAAGAGCGTCAGAGGGGCTCAGGGCTGGGGCTGGGGGGGGGCTGGAGCTGGTAAGGCAGGCCCAAGCCTGGCCACCTCCTAGTGGGGGATGGGGTGAAGAGGAGAGCCTGAGCACAGGGCTATGTCTACACTGGTAAGTTAGTTCGAATTAAGGAGGCTTAATTCGAACTAACTAAAGCCATGGCTACACTAGGCATCAGTTAGTTGGAATTAAGGGCTTCCTTAATTAGAACTAATAAATTCGAATAGGGTATTCGAACTAAGGGGTTAATTCGAACTTACCAGTTCGAATTAACCAATGTGGCCATGTTAATTCGAACTAATTTCTTAGTTCGAACTAACCGGCCATTGAAATGAATGGGGATCACTAATTCGAACTAAGCAAGTGCCATGAATGGCACTTGCTTAGTTCGAACTAAAATTTCCTAGTTCGAATTAAGCTAATTCGAATGAACTAAAATTAGTTCAAATTAGTTAGTTCAAACTAACTAATTCAAACTAATTTTAGCAAGTGTAGACATAGCCATAGGGCTGGAAGGGACCTCATAAGGTCATCTAGTCCAACCCCCTGGTAAAGCAGGAGCACTCCCACTAAATCATACCAGCCAAGGTTTTGTCTAACCAGACCTTAAATATCTCCAAAGACGGAGATTCTACCACCTCCCTAGGTAACCCATTCCAATGCTTCACCACCCTCCTACTGAGAAACTTTTTCCTAATATGCAACCTTGACCTCCCCAGTTGTAATTTGAAACCATTGCTCCTTGTTCTGTCCTCTGTTACCACTGAGAACAGCCTAGCTCCCTCCTCTTTGGAGCAACCCTTCAAGTAGTTGAAGCTTGCTATCAAATCTCCCCTCAGTCTTCTCTTCTGTAAACTAAATAAGTCTAGTTCCTTCAGTCTCTTCTTGTAAGTAATGTGCCCCAGCCCCCTAATCATTTTCGTTGCCCTCTGCTGGACTCTTTCTAATTTGTCCACATCCTTTCTGTAGCGGGGAGCCCAAAACTGGACACAGTATTCCTGATGCGGCCTCACCAGTGCCAAATAGAGGGGAATTATCACATCCCTTGATCTGCTGGCAACATTCCTACTGATGCAGCCTAATATACCATTGGCCTTTTTGGCAACAAGGGCACACTGTTGGCTCATATCCAGCTTCCCGTCCATCATAACCCCCAGGTCCTTTTCTACAGCGCTGCTATTTAGCCGATCGGTCCCCAGCCTGTAGCAGTGCGTGGGATTTTTCTGCCCTAAGTGCAGGACTTTGCACTTGTCCTTGTTGAACCTCATGAGGTTTCTTTTGGCCCAGTGTTCTAATTTGTCTAGGTCTCCCTGGATCCTGTCCCTGCCCTCCAGCATGTCTACCATTCCCCCCAGCTTGGTATCATCCACGAATTTACTAAGCATGCAATCTTTCCCATCATCCATATTATTAATGAAAATGTTAAACAGAACCAGCCCCAGGACCGACCCCTGGGGCACTCCATTCGTTACTGGTTGCCAACTGGACATTGAGCCATTGATTCCTACCTGCTAAGCCCGTTGATCTAGCCAGTTTTCTATTCACCTTATGGACCACTCGTCCAACCCATACTTCCTTAACTTGCCGACGAGAATGCTGTGGGAAACCGTACCAAAAGCCTTGCTAAAGTCAAGGTATACCATGTCAACGGCTCTTCCCACATCCACAAATCCAGTCATCTCATCATAGAAGGCAATCAGGTTGGTCAGGCACAATTTGCCCTCGGTGAATCCATGCTGACTGTTCCTGATCACTCTATTCTCCTCCAAGTGTTTCAGGATGGATTCTTTGAGGACCTGCTCCATGATTTTTCCAGGGACTGAGGTGAGGCTGACTGGTCTGTAGTTCCCTGGATCCTCCTTTTTCCCTTTCTTGAAGAGAGGTATTATATTTGCCTATTTCCAATCCTCCAGGACCTCCCCCGTTCGCCACGAGTTTTAAAAGATAATGGCCAGTGGCTCTGCAATCACTTCGGCCAACTCCCTCAGCACCCTCAGATGCAGTTTGTCCAGCCCCATAGACTTGTGTGCATCCAACTTCTTTAAGTAGTCCCTAACCTGACCTTCCATCACCAAGGGCCGCTCTTCTTCTCTCCATTCTGCATTACCCAGTGTAGTAGCCTGGGAGCTGGCCCTCCCTGTGAAGACTGAAGTAAAAAAAGCATTGAGGACTTCAGCCTTTTCCTCATCATCCACCATGAGGATACTTGCCCCATTCAGTAAGGGACCTACACCATCCCTGATCCTCTTCTTGTTACTGACATACTTGTAGAACCCCTTTCTGTTATCCTTCACATACCTTGCTAGCTGCAACTCCAATTGCCCTTTGGCCTTTCTGATTTTATCTCTGCAGTCCCGAGCAATATCTTTATACGCCTCCCTTGTAATCTGTCCAAGCTTGTACTTCTTGTAAGCTTCCCTTTTACGTTTCACCTCATCGCAGGGTTCTTTGCTAAGCCACGATGGGCAGCTTCCACCTTTGCTGTTCTTTCTGCACATTGGAATGGTATCTTCCTGTGTCTTTAACAGGGTTTCTTTAAAATACAGCCAGCTCTCTTGGACGCCTTTCCCCTTCAGATCAGCCTCTCAAGGGATCCTGCCCATCAGCTTCCTAAGGGAACCAAAATCTGCTTTTCTGAAGTCCAGGGTGTGTGTTCTGCTTCTTTCCTTTCTTCCATTGATCAGGATCCTGAACTCTACCATTTCATGGTCACTGCTGCCCAGGTTGCCATTTACTTCTACTTCCCCTATCAATTCTTCTCTGTTTGTGAGGAGCAGGTCTAGAGGTGCAAGCCCTCTAGTTGGTTCCTCCAGCATTTGTACCAGGAAGTTGTTCTCAACACCTTCCAAAAACTTCCTGGATTGCCTGTGCACTGCTGTATTGCCCTCCCAGCAAATGTCAGGTTAATTGAAGTCACCTACGAGAGCCAAGGCCTGCGATCTGGAAACTTCTGTTAGTTGTCCATAGAACGCCTCATCCACCTCCTCCTTCTGATCTGGCTGTCTGTAACAGACACCCACCATGACATCCCCCTTGTTGCACTCTCCTCTAAACTTAACCCACAGACTTTCAACCGGCTTGTTTCCACTTTCATAGTGGAGCTCTGAGCAGTCATTCAGCTCTTTTACATATAGTGCTACTCCTCCCCCTCTTCTTCCCTGCCTGTCCTTCCTGAACAATTTATACCCATCCACGGCAGTGCTCCAGTCATGCAAGTTATCCCACCACATCTCTATTATTCCAATTATATCATAGTGTTAAGCAGTGGTTAAAGTATAATTTGACGGGCCCCGGAACCCTCCTAATCTCTGGGTTCCCTTCCCGTATTGTCTGGGCCCCCTTCATGCATGTGTGGGCCCCAGCCCAGGTAGGCATTTGCAACCACTTCTCAGTACCACATGCATCAGTTATCGCTCCCTAAAAATATTTATAATTTTATATGGCATTTGTCTATAGCAATTATTGTCACACACTAGCAAACACTGCATAACACAAGACCATCAGATCACCCCCTCCCCTGCCTCATTAACTCAAGTATGATGATGAAAGCTCATGCAATAAATACATTTGTTAGTCTTTAAAAGTGCCACAGGACTCCTTGTTTGTTTTGCTGAACTAGACTAACATGGCTACCCATTTGGAACTTATCTACCATATGGTTTCCACTGGTCTTATCCCTGATGGAAACTTTCCTAAAAAATGCTAACATACACAAAGCTATAATGAAGACTTCAAGAGTATATGACTTCTGTAGCATTGCCAATAGCTTGGGTGCTGGTTGAAGTACTTGGAAATATGTTATTTAAACATAGATAGAAAAGGAAAGATGGCATTAAAATCACCATGACTTGTGATTGATAAAATCAGGCCTCACTTTTCCATAGCACCTTCTGTCTGAAAAGCTGAAATCACTTTACAAGGGATAATGAACCAAGCTTTGTACCACTCCTAAAGCAATGGTTCTCAAACTTTTTGCATTGGAGATCCCTTTCACATAGCCAGCCCCCAAGTGTGGTCCCCTGCCAAATTAAAAATACATTTTTTTCTAGGCAACACTATTTTAAATGCTAATTTTTAAATGCAAATTTTAAATGCAAAACAAACTGCTTGAGCCCCACCAACTCTTTCCTCACAAATGAAGCACAGCCTCAAATCCACATCACCCCAACCTCGTCCACTAGTGCCCACATCAGACCCTTCTTTCCCCAGGTCCTCAGCCCCCATCCCCGTTCCCTAAGGTCCCTGCCCCCAAACCCCCACTCCAGCCCTCCTAACCCCCCAGCCCCCAGCTTTCCCCATCTTCACTCCACCCCCCTTCAGCCCCGCAACCTCCTCCACACCTCCCCAGGCCCCTCCATCCCTAGCCCCCACTCCAGTCCCCCAATCTCCTCCATCCCTCCCCAGCCCCCCACCCAGTCCCTACTCCAGGCGTCCATAGCCCTCTCCACCACTACCCAGTCCCAGGCCCTCTCGAGCCCCCCATCCTGACCCCTTGCTCCAGTTATCCATAGTCCCCTCCACCACTACCCAGCCCCCACCCAGTCTCCTTGTCCCCATGCCCCCCCACCCCTCCCCAGGCCTCCAACTCCATCCATCCCTCCCCAGCCCCCCTGCATCCTGACTCCTTGCTCCAGCCGTCCATAGTCCCCTCCACCGCTACCCAGCCCCCCACCCTGACTCCTTGATCCAGCGACTCATGAGTCCCATTCCCACCTCCGGTCTCCGCATTGTCCCTTACCTTAACCCCTGCATACAAAGGCCCAGGACCGGCCTGCGGCAGCGGAGCACAGCAGCCGGCAGAGGAGCTGGATCAGGCCATGCTGCCAGCGGCCGCCGCCCTCTGCTCCTGCCGCCACCACATGCCGGCCCCTCAGGCCTGATCCTGCCCCTCTGCCGCTGTCACCACAGGCAGGCAGCGTGGCCGGATAAGGCCTGAGGGGCCCCTTCCCCTTCCCCTTCCTCTGCCCCCCGCAGCCCCTTTCCCGGCTCCTCTGTCCCTAAAAATTGGGGGCCCCGGAATGGCGTTCCAGTGCGTTCCCCCTTACTTTAACCTCTGGTGTTAAGGTAAATGATATTAAATATCCCCCAGCATTAGAACAGAGCTCGCCATGGATCACAGCCTGCACCCAAGTAGCTCAGCCTGCTCTGGAACCAGCCCCTGCTGGGTCTGAGTTCAGGGCCCCGGCCGCGCTGCCCCCAGCAAAACACCAGGGGAAGAGGAGAGGTGGGCCAGGGGCTGGTTCTGGTGTGCGACAGAGTAGCCTGAGGGACATGGCCATAGCATAGAGACACATTGGGAGGGTCCCTGCGCTGGGATGTGATTGGGAGGGAGGTGCAGGGCCACAACAGCAGTTCTCTACTACCTGGGGTCCCCTGCTCTGGAAATGCTCCCTTCTGTGCCTCGGGTTTCCAGTCCCCCCACATAGGGGGAGCAGCCCAGGCTGTGTGGAGAGTGGGGCCCTTTGAAATCAGTGGGGTTACCTACACATTGGAGCAGTAGAACAGGCCTCAATTCATTAACCCTCAAAAAGCCCCAGTGAGTTGAAGACAAATCTCCCTTGTATCTTACGGAAGGGGTGGCAGAATGACTCACCCGCTGTCGTACAGAGGGTTGGCAGTGCCAGGAAAAGGCCTCAGGATCTGTCTGGTGGTTAGAGTGTGTGACATAGTCTAACCACTGGACCTGCTCAGCCAGGCCCCTCTGTGCTGCCCCTCACAACCCTTTTCTTACTGTCCCAGGCTGTGGGAGGGCAATGGGAGGCATTGGTGTAGTCCTGGGGTAGCCCTAAGTCGACTTAGGGCTACCCCATGTCTACACTGGTTTAAGTCGACTTTAGGGAGTTGACTTAAGCCCTAAGTCGACTTATTTTGAGGTTTAATAAAGTCGAATTTATTTTCTTTAAGTCGATTTAAGCAAGCTTCTTAAGTCGACTTAAGGAAACTGTAGTGTAGACGCGGGGGTAAATTAAGTTGACTTAAGCAAGCTTAAGTTGACTTAATTTTCAAGTGTAGACGCAGCCCAAGAGAGGAAACTGACAAGATGGGGCTGTAGCTTCTCACAGCACATGGGTCCTTTGGGATCCTCCTGTGGACTAGCATTAGAGCACTGCCAAACCCAGCCAGGTCCAGGTCTGGATGGCAGCATGGCCTGCCGGCCAGTCGACACACGGATTAGAGTTTGGTGGCCAGCTGCTTTGCCTTTAAAAAGAGGCAATGCAAGGACAGCGGTTCGGTAACCTGAGGATGTGTCATTACCCAGGCACTCCAGGTTATACACAATTATTTAGAGAATTACAGTACCTGACTGGGGATTTCTATGGGCCTCTGCTCTAGTATCTTGGCGTTAGTCAATTTGCTCAGACATTCTGGCACAGGGGTGTGTGCTTTAGTAATCGAGTCTCTCCAGAAACCTTCAAGTAACACCCCACTCATTAAAAGCTATTGATTTCTGGAGAGGATATTATGTTTTCAAGGTAAATTTAGCTTCCCCCCCCCCCCCTTTTTTACACTGTTAAGAGGCTGTTACGCTGGCAGCCCTGGAAATTGGAATAATTTTTCCTCAGAAGAGGTACAACATAACAGGGGCAAACTGGATCTGCTGCCTCTATAGGTGAGAAGAAGATAATTTTCCATGGTCCATTCAAATTCTTGGCATTGTGGAGATTGCCACTGCAGTTGGGGGTGGGGACTTGTAAGGTCCTTCTGGACTAGCAACACCCACTCATTGCACATTGGCCACCAATCCCCATCAGACAGCAATGACTAGAACCTGACCTTGCAAAATTTGGCATTCTCTCAAATCCAGAGTCCAAGGCACTCAGAATTTCTCAGAGGAGCTCAGCACCACCCAGAACTGGATTTTATATCACTGCTAGTTTATATTAATCTGCAGGGCTGGATTCTCCCTCGTCTTGGAGCTTGTGTTGCCGTGACACCAGCACAGAACGAGCGCAAAGTGTATGTGAAATGTGACCCTGGTGATGTGAGTGAGTGGAGAATTCTGCCAGTGGCCATTTTACACCCATTTTGCACAGGTGTGAGTACCACATGAATTGTTAGGCAGGCAGGAATCAGGGCTGTTGGGTCTAGACTGGGTTATTGTGATTCCCTAATCCTGATGAACACACTCTGTGCTGGCCCCAGGGCTGATGGCACGTTTTATCCCTACCAGCAGGAGGAGAGAGGAAATATCTTGTTTGAAGATTGCATCCTGTGTTTGTAAAAAGCTTGCCATCTATGACAATCCAGATGTTTCCTGTCTCCCCGCAGCTGGGAATGCTAAGTGCTAGCTGGCTGGAAGTACTTCCTGATACCATTGTGTCGGTGGGGATTCCCCTCTGGAATCTGAGACAAATTAACAGATTTGTGTAGATTTGCTGAACCTGGCACAGGAGGTAGAGAGTGGCCAAATGACCATGAAATGTTACCAGTGGAGCCATGACAGAGTACTTCAAGGCTGAGCCTGCTTCTCCTCTCCATTGCACCAGTGAAAGGAATGGCTCTTCTGGTAATGCTGCCCTGATCAAGCAGCTGAAGACTGCCCCAGTGTTGGTGTAAGTGGCCTGTGAGAGGGTTTTGCCGGGGGCCAGAGGGCTGTTCTACTCTGGCTATCCCTGGCAGATGAGATGGAAAAGCCTCTTGGGGATTGTTGCATAAATTAGTGCAGCCCAAATAGATGCCCAGGATAGCTCAAACTCATTCGCCTCAGTCCACATGCTACAGCTCGTAGTCTGCCTTGTGTGGCTGTCTGAATGTTTGGAATGGCCTGTGCACTGCTAGGCTGCTTGCTGTGGTGCATTGCCTCTGTGTGTGTGCCTCAGAGAGTTACATGGAGCAGAGTGTGGCTGTGGTCTCTCCTGCACTGCACCCAGGCATCTGTGTCTACTCGACAAAGCAGGCTTCATTGCATGGAGCCCTGTGCAGCTTGCCACCTGCTCCCAGGGGGCACAATGTGAGGAGGTCAAGGTGACCCCTAGTATCTCTGGTGCACTGTAGTCTCAGTGACCTCAGGGGCTGCATGGCCAGAAGAGACGAGGGATTTCTTAAAATAAATATTTTCAATGACTTACAAAAAGCTACATTAAATTGGGCGAAGGGCAGCTTGTATATCCTCAATCCCAGGCTTTCAAATGAAGGGAATGAAAAACAAAAGGTCTCCTTAACTAATCATTTGAAAACACAATCTGTGCATTCCCCTGAAGAAGGATTCTAAGCAGTGAAACAAGTGATTGAAGGGTAAAATCTTCAAAAGTCTCAGTGATTTAGGAACCCACATCCCACTTTCAAAGTGTCTTAGCACTTGGGACCAGATTTTAGGCACGTGAACATGTAGCTAGGGGCCTGGTGGGGTTGTCAAAAGCAATTAGGATCCCAAGTCCTATTGAATTTCATGTCTAAATACTTTTGAAGGTGTACCTTAGCCATTCTGGAAAATTTCATCCATGACCACATTGTTCCATTAAAAATATAATTCAGTTAGGATGCTAAAACTGGCATATATACAAATAATTCCTTTTAACTGTAGTGTTACATGAATAAATAAGCTGTGTTTGCTATATGGAAAAAATGGATTCATTTATAATATCTTGTGTATTGTTTGGAAAAAACTTTTGCATTCAATGTAGTTGTTTATGGTCTTTAAAAACATTCAGTTTTCTTAAACTTTGACATTAATTTAATAAAATTAATTATTTTTTTTTGTTTCACACTAGTAAGAAATGTAAGTGAATGTCAATGGACTTCATTTTATCCACTGACTGTTGTGTAATCTATGGTCTATGTCGCATGCAAATTTTGCTTGTTAATAAAATAAGTGGTCATAATTAAGGCTGCATAGGAAAACTTGACATTCTAGCAGAGAAATTAATTATGTTTTTAATGGAAAAATGTGATTATGTAATAACTTAAATCTTTGGAATCCTTATTGCATTGCAATCCAATGAATGGTTATGAAGAATTTTAACTTGTAATTTCCTTCATTTTTAAAGCATTGGGTTTGTGGCATTGTAAGGAAACTTAACAGTAATTTCACATAGTTTCTTTTAAATTATGTTTCCAATAAAAGTAATTTTTGATTTACAAACAGATTGAAAGAAATAGACCATATACAAGTTTCCTAGAGAAAGTCCCTCAATTCTTTGATAGATTTTGTAAAGGGTGTGCATAAGCATTTTCAAATTCTGTAGCATGGGGAGGAGTATATACATTTAATTGTTCATTCTAAGGTTGTGCTTCACAGAATATCAACTACTTGAGATATATAAGTTTAGTTTCTATCTGTCACGCTTATAAGGACTCGTGACAGTGGTATCTGAGCATCTCACAACTTGCTCATTTCCTTTATTCAGTTAACCGCTAAAGAAAATGTGCTTGCATTAAATAAATAAGGAATATATTAATAACGTCTATGCAACACTGTACCACTTCTGCATCAGATATATGTACTGTTATTAATGTTTTTCAAAATATTTCTTTTCAACTCAGTTTGACATAGGGTAACCAGATAACAAGTGTGAAAACTCAGGACAAGAGGTGGGGGATAATAGGTGCCTGTATAAGAAAAAGCCTCCAGTATCGTCAGATCTGACACTGTCAGTTTAGGGTTAAATAAAGACTACGTTTTTTTCCCCATTAGAAATGGTGATTTGACCTCACCTCCCTCTATATGCTGTTTTGCACTGTTTGAATCTAAATAACTGCTTTGATTTGCTGTATAGTCTGACCTGATCCTATGATGTACACTTCCCTGAATTTATTTTTCTCCCATTCTGTAAGTTCACCATCTTAGAGCGTCTGACAAAGTGGGATTTTCTCCCATAAAAGCTCATGCAATAAATAAACTTGTTAGTCTTTAAAAGCACCACTAGACTCCTTGGATATGTCTACACTAGCAATTTAGGTCAACTTAAGGACCCTTAGATGACCTAAATTACTCCATGTCCACACTGGACTTTCATTAAGTTGACTTAAGAAATTCCTTAAGTCAACTTAATGAAAGCTTAAGTCAACTTAATAACTACTGCTAATTAGGTCGACTTAAGCCTTAAGTCGACTCCCTAAATAGACTTAAGGATGGTGTGGACGGGGAGTAGTTCTTAAATCAGCTTTATTAAGTCGACTTAAAGCCAGCGTGGACAGCTATGTCCAATGTTAAGTCGATAAGTTAATAAAGTCGACTTAAAAGGTAGCCACTTTGTTAAGTTGACTTAATAAGGTTGACCTTATTAAGTCAACTTAACTTTTTCTAGTGTAGAAATAGGCTTGTTTGCTTTAGTGTAGACCCTGCTGTTCCCTACTTGGGCTGTTGGCTGACTCATGCTTGCCACTTTCACAGTGAAATTACTTAAGAACAGCTCATCTGCTGATGCATCTGAGCCTGGCCAAGCTGCTGAGGCTGGGGTTGACATGTTGCAGAAGGGCTGGTAATGTGAGCCCAAAGTGCCTGTAAGCTGCTTTCCCTGGCTTGACTAGAACCGCTCTGGTTTCAGAGTCTGGGAAAGGGGATCATGTGGGAGGGACTCACTCTCAGCAGAGCCAATGCCTCCTCCTTCTCCCTTTTTTCCAGGAAAGGTGGTCCAGAACTCAGGGCTGGGTGAGCGTTTGTGTGAAATCAGCCCACGCTTCTATCATCCTTGCTCTGACCTAATCAAGCAAAGAGCAGAGAGTAACTGAGTTGGCTTGTCTCAGCATTTTGGTATCAGAGTGCTTCCCCAGGGGCTCAAAGGAAACAAACAATGCAGAGAAACTCTCTTCCTCCCCCAGCTTGTGGGAGGAAAATTGGATAGTGGATTGTTTTCTTTGTCTCTCTGTCTCTTCTTGTCACAAATGCTGAAGGATCATTAGAAACAGCTACACTGTGGCGCATGATTGAGCTGTCTGCACACTTCTCAACAAAACATTTACTTGGGGAGGTTCACCCTGCTTCCTGCGGGGAATTGACTGAACAGATGCCAACTGCCATACTTCTGTGCTAGGATTTGGGGAGAATAAATGGCAGCCCCTGAGTTGTGCAGGATCCAGGAAGTTCAGGGAAGCAGAAAAGGAGAACAAAGGGAGGATCCAGGCTGTTTCAAATGAGCGAGAAGAATCCACCTGGGGCTAAGTTGTGTGTAATGGTTCCATTCCCCCATTCCCAGGACTCACTGATCAGCCTTTGTCAAGGAAGAGAGGAAGGGTGGTCCAGAGGCTTGGGCTCTCCACTGAGATTTGGGCTATCTGGGCTCAATCAATTTCCAGCTCCTCCACAGCCTTCCTGTGTGACACTGGGTAAGTCATTTAGCCTTTCTATGCCTCAGTTTCCCCTTATGTACAGTGGGGACAACCGCATTGTCCTGCCTTGCTGGGGTATGTGAGGATAAATGCCTGACAGGCCGTGATGTACTCCAGCACTGGTGACCACAGAGCAGGGCTTGACAGGCACCAGCTCACCATGGTGCCTGGGGTTTGTAGCATGGCGCCTAGCTCTGCCACAAAACTGCAGTGGCAGAGCGCCCCCTGGTGCCTAAAAATAGAATCACTGCCACCTGCAGGGTGCTCAGAGGATGCAGAGGAGGGGTCTGCACTGCTGCAGAAAGTGAAGGCAGTGGTTTTGCAGCGGCAGGGACGTCCAGGCTAGGGGCCTTAGTTTTAAGCTGGGCACCTATCAGTGGCAGTTTTGTCAAGCCCTGCCATAGAGGTACTTACAGTAGGTAGAAAGCCACGTCCAGAGGAGCTGCTGCTGACAAATCAAAGTTTCCCAGTGGCTGGTCTAACTTCTGGTTGGGTGCAAGACACGTGCTAGAGTCTGGCCTGATTTCCACAGTTGCTCAGCATGCTGGGAATACGTGGGTGCTGAGGCAGCCCAGGCACAGTGGGAGCTGAGCTCCTGAGCACTGATCATGGCTGGTGAGCACCTGGAAAACACATCCCCAGAGGCTGAGCGGTTCCATGCTCCAGCGCTCAGCCAGCCAGTGGGTGAAGTCTCAGGGTGCTCTTTCTTGTCTTCCCCACCTGGGTGCAGAGATCAAACAGTGATGTACAGATCTCTGGGCTGGGGTAGCATGAGGCCCCCTCTGCTTGTGGCTTTTCTTACTAGGAGAAAGGGGGCCTGGTTTCCTCTGCTGAGAATTTTATCCAGTGGATGTCGCATGCCATTTATCAGCTGAGTTGCCACAGTGCTTAGAGGCTGCAGGCACGGTCAAGGCCCCTGTAACGGGATCTGCAGTCAACCCCTTTGGCTCTGGTCTTCCACACTCACAAACACTCAGATGTCTGTGTAATGATCGCTGCAATGCTCTTTATTTACATGTGTTCCCTGCACCAACTGCAAGCAGTCTCTGTTTACATGTTCCAAAGGGGTAGCTGTGTTAGTCTAGTTCAGCAAAACAAACAGGGAGTCCTGCGGCACTTCTAAAGACAGACAAATCTATTTTTCGCTTGCGCTTTTGTGGGTGAAGTCCCACTTCGTCAGATGCCAGAGCAGAGAAAGCTTACATTGAAAAGGCAAAAAATAAACGTGTTAGTCTTTAAAAGTGCCAGAGGACTCCTTGTTTGTCGTGCTGAACTAGACTAACATGTCTACCCCTTTGGAACATGTTAGGCTCAGGGGCCTCACAGTTCCAGCCCTTACACCAGGCAGCCCCTTTCCTGGAGGCTTCCACACCTCCTCTGGGCTTGTCACTCGCACCCTTTCCAGCAGACTCAGGCTGAAACTGCCCTTCTCTAAGGAGCTTGCTGTCAGTTTCCTCTGAACTTTTACCTGGGAGCCTCCTTAGGGTTTGGCTGAGGGAGCCCCTTTTCCTGCAGGCTTCCCAGGTGGTTTCACTCCACTGTGCACTAAGGCTCAAGTGGCAGGGCAGGCAAAGCTTGCTACAGCCCTGTTGTGCTATGTGCTGTATGCCCAGAAAGATTGTTTTGTCCACAAAGAACTTGTAATTACATTTTGATCCTTGGGATCGTTCAAATGTCACGCCCTTGGGTTATGGAACAGGGTAGGTTTCTTTGGAAACCCAGTAGCTGGTGGATTCCCACAAAGCATTTAATTAAAAGGGGAGAAGGATCCTAGGGCAGCTTTTGAGAGGCAGCTGTCATGTCCGTGACTGGGACTCCTGGAGCTAGGGTAGTTGGCCTGTGAGAGTTGCTAGTTGTGATATGTTTATGGCACTTCCGTTTGCTGGCAGTTGCACTGATTCCAGGGAGACTGTCTGGCCCCAGAAAAGGAAGCTAGAGAAGCCATCCTTGGGTGCAGGGTTGAGAGCTGAGGCTGCAATTTTGTGGGGAGTGGAGTTCGCACTTCAGTCAGAGTTGCCAAAGGAAGGCCAGGCTGACGACCCCAGGGACTGCTGAGCTATTAGCATGTCACGTGCTGATTGCCCAGAAAGCTTACCTCTGTCCCAGAATTAACTTCCAATTCCAGTGCCTAGAAACCCAGCACAGCTCTCACCAACTTCCCTGAAAAGGAGCAGCTTCTCCATCTGCCCCAAGAAGCCGGACAGATTCTCTCTTCTCTAACACTTCTGCCCTCCATGCCATGTCCAAACCTCTGTGAACAGGATGGATAGAGCAAATGAATAGAGCCCTGCGTGGATACAAATATGTGGATCTGTATCCTATCTGCATCTGCAAGAAATGGTCTGCGGATATCTGCACTGTATCTGCAGATGTGGATATCCGTGGATATAATGCGGATATCTGCAGATTTGCAGGGCTCTACAAATGAATGCCTGTCAACTCAGTCTGGTGGTGCCTCTTGTGAAGGCTAGCGTTAGAGCTAAAGCACGGGGTTGGGGGACAGGAGAGCCGGCTTTGAGCCAGTTATTTACCCTCTCTGTGCCTCAGTTTCTCCCCTAGTGTTGGGAGGGAGGACTGAGAGAAGGCTCATAAAGTGTGTCGCAAATCTCTCATTGTAGGCAAAGGAGGCAAAGTTTTATTATTATTAATGGCAACAAGCAGTTCCGTTTCATTCCACAGTTGAACCCACACCAGTCTCACTGTAGATGCACACGGCCAGCCACAGGCCCTTTTGTGCTTAGGGTTTTTTCTGAAACAACTGGAGGAGAAGGAAAAACAGAAGAAGCCAGAGGAGGCAGGAGAAAGAACCCCACCCTCCTCATGCCTGGCAGCACCCGTGGGAAGGAAAAGTGGCACACCACAGCACCACCTACAGGACAGTCTGTCCAGCTCTAGACCAGAGGATGATTTCTTCCTGTGGCAGTGATTGTGGCTGCATCGGGGTAGCAATGCGCTCCCTCCCTGCAGTGATTTACACTGGGGAGGAGAATGGGAATTGACGCGAGGGCTGCAGCTGGCCTTGGGTTCCGGGCAGGAGCTTGGGTGAGCTGTCCTGTCTGACTGGAACGTTCCCTAAATAATTCCCTGACACCAACTTGAAAGGGGCTAGCCGTCAAGGGACCTCGCCAGGATCTGACGCGATTTCTCGCTCACGGCTGATCATACAAAGGGCCTAATTTTCCTCTCTATTCATCACACCCTTAGTGGGCTGACCCCTGATTTACACCAGGGTAAAGAGAAGGATCCTACACCAACCTTTATCCTGCCCAGTTCCCGACCGACTTTGCTGTGCTGCTTTTTCGGGAAAATCAGCCATCCCCAACAGCATGTGACCCCCTAATCTGATGTGCAGAGAGGGAGCAGGGCTTAGTGGTTGAAGACCAGGCCTCACAGGCCCCCTAAAAACTGGCCAGGAGGGGGGAAGATTAAATCACAGTGGGTATGTGTGTGTGCGCGATGCTGCCTCACTGCTCATCTTTGCATGAATGTTTGTGGCTAACACTGAAAATCAGACTTGCTCCCCTCACTGACTGCCACCAGCAGGACCTCACGTCTCGCTGACCCCAGAGAGCTGGTCGCCTGTGTGGGGGTTGGAGCTCATACCTCTGCTCTACCTGGCCAGTGGATTAAAGATCACGCTTGGTAGCCCCAGCCACTGCCAGGCAAAGAAGAAAACTCACAAGACTGTGACTCTGTGCAAAATGCTGCCTCTGGGAGGCAACTAAAAACGAGCCTCTCAGAAAAAAGAGATTTAATTCTAGAGAAAAGGCTATAAATAAACAAGAAAAAAGCAAACTGGAACGAGAAACAAATGCGCAAACAGAGTTCTGTGGTCTAGCAGCAGGAGTGCTGTGCTGGGAACATGCCCTGATTTATTAGGAAGGGTCTGGAAGCACATGCTGCTAGGGGAAACGGAGGAGAGAGCGTGCAGACAAGCTGCTGTTTCTTGATAGGCCAGCCCTGAGTGAGGCTAGGAGTCTCTGCCCTTTGTGCCATGCTGTGCTATTCTCAATGGTCACAGGAGGGCAGCATTACCTGTGCAGATAGCTATGGAACTGTGATGCATTTGTTTGCTGGATACAATTCCTCTATATTTTGAAGCCCTCCTCCAGTATGCAGAGACAGTAACTGATTGGCTGCCATTTAGAAAGGAGATGAACACACTGTGCTCTCTCCTTGTGACTTGCTGCATTTCCATAGTCTAAAGCAACATCTGTAGGCTGGGAGCAGACACTGGTGAGATCCACTGGTATGTTATTGCAGGAGTGGGTGGGTGAGGTCTTGAGGCCTGCATTTTGCAGGAGGTCAGACTAGATGATCGTACTGGTCCCTTCTGACCTTAAAGTCTATGAGTCTATGTGTGTTCCATGTTCCTCCTTGGGGCTGATCCACAGGGGATATGAGTTGGTTACAGCCCCTGTTAGGGGAGTTGGTGCTTTGACTCACACAGCAATGGCTTATGAGTTTGGCTCTGAAGTTTCCTGGTTCATTCCCAGGGTGTCAGCCAAGGGTGGTGGCTCTTACTGTTGCCTGTTATGGAGAAGAAAGCAGGGTTCTTCTGTTAGTGGGATCCTTTGGTATCCTCCTCCAGCTGCCCTTCATCGACAAGTTGCTTGGTGTGCAGATCCAGCCCCATGCCTGGAGGAAATTTTTCATTTTGTAAACATCAAAATGAACCATTTTGACAACTTCCCAACTTTGGGCAGCTCATGAAACCCAGCCTGCCTCACTGACCATTCCTCTTTTGACCAATGAGCATTTTAAAATTTCTGTCCCATTCTACTAACTGACAGATAAGCAAGTTCTGGTGGTCCCTGGTGAAAACCATCCAGGACATCAGATGAACACGACACACAATACATCCAATGACAAGCTTTGCACTCAGAGCCAGAGCTTATGCTAATCATCACGCTCAAGGTGGGCCTGGTAAAAGTACTCCAGGTAGGGTGTCTCCTGCTTTGCATGTTGTATGAGCTGGGTGTGATGGAAGTGGCTCCTCAGCTCCTCATGCAGGATGCAGTCCTGGTCCTTTTGGAGTCAATGGGAACTCTGCCAATGCCTTCAACAGGATCAGGGAGATAGAGGGTGCTATTGCCATGCTGCTGCATTGCAGAGGATGAAGCGTCCTATTTGCTGGAGCCGCCTGGGTTTTTGCATATTAACTGTGTGTATCCCAGCACTGCAGCCAGCAACTCAGTGAGAAGCATCTGCCACAGGCCTTGCTTGGTCGTGAAGCATTGGCCCCTGCACCATCCTCCAAACAGCAGCATTTGCCATGCAGTTCTCCAATGCACTGTATCCCACTGGTGGGCCTCACCAGGGCCGTCCCTAGGGGGGAGCAGGGCCCGGGGCCAATTGGCCTGGGTGGGGGTCCCACCCCATGCTGGAGGGGGGAAGGGAGGCCCAGGTTGACCCACCCCGCCCCCAGGAGCCCAGCAAGCCTTGGCAGGAGCAGGCCCCAGCTGAGGCCACGAGCCAGCCCCGGCTGGGACCCCAGGCTGCTGCCACGGGCGCCCCGGCCGGCGAGTGGGACCTGAGGCCACCATGGAGGGCCGGCCCTGGGTGAGGCCACACTGCTATCTGAGGCCAACCCAGCCCAGAGAGACTAGGCCCCGGGGAGGGCCGGCCCAGGGCCAGAGGCCGAGTGAAGCCTCTCACCCCTCTTTGGCTCATCACCAAAGGCAGCAGGGCAGGGCAAAGCGTGGCCGTGGGGGAGCCGCAGTGTGGGCCCCGAACTGTCCCCAGCTGGGACCGGGGCAGCGCGGGGCCCACATTACCGCAGGGCCTGGGGCGATCACCCCGTTCGCCCCCCCCCCCCCCCCCAGGACGGCCCTTCCACTGCCTTTGAGTTTCCTGCCAAGGTTTCCCACCAACTGATCGTGGCTTGTGGGGGGTGGACACAGTCGCTCAGAACTGGCCCCAGACCCATCATCTCTAGGGCAGAGGTCGGCGAACAACCCTGGGCTGCGGCATGTTGGTGATGTCAGTCCCATCCTTCAGTTCCCCTTGCTCAGTCGCCTTTCAAAATAAACTGTTTCAGTTTTGTCCTTCAGGAGTCGTAAGCCAGTCACAGCTGAGAGGGAAGGGAAGTTATATTCTAGAGTGGGCAACGTTCTTCAATCCCCTCAGGAGCTGAAACATGCACACTATGGGCTAATTCAGCACTTTGGCATGTCCAACACCTCCTTTCCAGATGGCTCTTGTTCTGCTGCTGTCGTCTGGGTTGGTGGGTCTTCAATGAGTCTGAGCCAATTCAAAGAGAAAGCATATTTCAAATGTCACTTGCTTGGTCTTTGGGGAAATAAGAAATGTTGGCTCAAAGCTTATAAACAACGTTCCTGATTAAAAATGCATTCGCTTGCTGGTGCCTTGTTCCCATCAACAACTCAGAGATGTGTCTGTTTGGGCGGCTGCCTCAGCACAGAAAAAAGCAACTCACTCGTGGGACAGCTGCTGCCATTGGGGGGAACTTTCAACCCTCCAAGGGTATTAGGACATTTTGTTATTTTGGCTCTTCTCTGCTCCCCTCCACTTTTCCCAGAGTCCCAGGAACCAAAGAGCTGTGAGCTGGGTCACTGCTAAAGAACGTGGGAACTAGTGTGATCTTCTGGATGATAGGTGCCTTATTCTTCTAATGAGTCAAATCTCAAGTGGCTCAGATGTGATCAGCACCCCAGAGTATCCTGGCTTCTCCCGCTCTCAGCTGATTAACTCTTAATTGTTTTCTCCTGAAACATCAGGAGAACAGGACTTTTTGGCCTGGAGGTCTTTGTGCTTATTTGGTTCTGGCTAGTCTGCAGGGATCCTGACCAAGAGTTTTGAAAGTGACCAGTGATTTGAGGTTCCTCATTTTTGGATGCCCAACCTGAGAGGAGCCTGATTTTCGGTGGGTGGATGCAGGTCAGCACATCCAGAAAATCAGGTGCCTTTAAGGTGTTGGAAGGTGAAATCACTGGGCATTTTTAAGAGTCTTGCCAAAGGAGAGCAGTCAAATCTGCTGGGATGTTTCAGCCTGATTGAGGCTAGACCACGGCAGGAAAAGCACATGAAAAGCACGTTGAGCAGACTTGTTCTAATCCAGAGCAAAGCTGGGCCCAGGTCGTCGGCTTCATTTGTTCAAATGGCTTCGCTCATTCCTAAGCGTAATGGCGAAAGCATCTGGTGAATCTGCAGGGGGGCCGGGGCCTTAGCGCATGTGGGCTTGGTTCCCTGCTCTGCCTCCTCTATGCCACAGATCGTAGAGTGCTTTGAGATCCTCTGTGAGAGGTGTCAGCGAATGCAGCGCACTGTTACGCACAGCATGCCACAGATGGGGTGGGGTTGGGAACCTTGGCACTTTCCTTCCAGGCTCATTAAGGAAGCGCTGTATGGTGCTGGTACAGGCAGTGCCCGGGACTCGGTGGGAACGGAACCGTTTGCTTTTGGAGTGGCATGTCTGTGAAGTCCCTGGCATCCCTGGCGAGGGATGAGGTATTGGGGCCTCTTGGAGGGTGGTGGCAGGAATGACAGTCTTTTGGAGAAGGCAGGTGGGGAACAACAGCTGTGCTCTCTTGTTCTGACCCCACTGGGAGATGGGGGGAGAAGAGAGAGGGCATCCATGTCTGATTGCTCTGCCACCTGCATAAACAGAGGGGGCAGCACTGGGTAACACAGATGGCAGTTGCAGTAGGATCAGCAATGCTAGAAACAGGTTTTAGAAGTAGGCTTGAGTTTATAACTGGAGAAACAATTGTTTTCATTATTATCCTAAATGCCTGGCCCCTGTAAGCTGCTCAACTCCCGGCTGGACTTTACCAGGGTGCAATTTTCTTCCTTTTCCTGGGCTAGCCTCGCCCTGGTGTGTACATTTGGGAGGCTGACCCCCGCTCCGCCCCAGCCACCAAAGGTTCATTTTCCCAGCCACTGGGGGGACAGCACGGCTGTTCCTGGGTCTTGCTGCTCCAAGGTGCCAAACTACCCAGGAAAGCAGAACACAGATGCACGCATATACACGCATGTATGCATACAGACACACACATCCAGGGAGCACTGCAGAAGAGGTAAGGAACAAGCTCCCCTAGGAGTCTGGTTTGTCTGGACTCATTGCAGAAAGCCACAGATGCAGAGAATTGTTTCTTGGGTAACTGGCTGTTGAGACTTGCCCATGTGCTCAGAGTTTAACTGATTGCCATATTTGGGGTCGGGAAGGAATTTTCCCCCAGGGCTGATTGGCCTGGGCTCTGGGGGGGTTTTCACCTTCCTCTGTAACACAGGGCATGGTTCACCTACCGGTGGATTCTCTGTATCTTAAAGTCCTTAAATCATGATTTAAGGAGGTAAATAACTCAGTCATAGGTTGGTGGCCTATTGCTGGAGTGGGTGGGTGAGGTTTTGAGGCCTGTATTTTGCAGGAGGTCAGACTAGATGATCGTACTGGTCCCTTCTGACTTTAAAGTCTATGAGAGTGACATCGCTGGTGCCTGAAGGCCTGGTTTGGAGTTCTACTCCCGTTGTGGAGCTAGGTGGGCACAGGGGTACCCGGCCAGCACACTAAAGGGGTTGCTCCCAAAGGGCTAATTACAGGCTGGGGCATAGACCAGTTCCTGTGGATCTGTGGCAATGTCAATATTGCCCACTCAGAATACTCTGCACCTCAGCGGCCAGCATTTCACCCCCATTTTGCTCAGGTGCTGATGACAGCGCTAGGCCCCACGGGCAGCAGAGACATAGCCCAGTGGGGTTACTGGGCTGTGCAAAGCCAGGAGCCTGAGCTGTGCACATGTAGGTCCGGCCTGAGAGCCCAGCACTGCCAGAATCCCGAGCAGCTGGGCCCTGGAGTTTCTTTCCAGCCGTGTGGGATGGGAGCAGTTGTGACATTTAGGGCTGGCTCTGGATTCCAGCCTCCCAGGTCTGTGGCTCAGGCAGCTGGCTTGGGCCTGGCCCAGTTCAATACATCTCTTGCTTTGAGCGAATCAGTAGGTCGGGGCGGGGTAGAAAGGGAGAGTCCTTAGGGCTGGAACTCAGTCCTGCATTGCTCTGCCCAGCTGCTGTCCCTCCATGCAATCTCCCTTCCTCTAGGTAGAGCTGCTGAGCCGGCATCTGCGAGCTGGGGCCACGCTGGAGTTTGCTGGAAGCGTGACAGGGGTTTCCTAAACAGGCGGCCTCTTGTGACTAGTTTCTTTTACGTTTAACAATGTTTTTCATTTGTAAATATGCCTGGAGGCCTCCAGCCCGGGGAGGTTGGTGGTGAAATGCAGCTATAAATAAACAAGTGCATATAAAGCCAAATTGCATGACAGCTTGGAGCTCACCCCTGGGGTTGTGAAAGGCAGGGTTTGTGGTGATTTCCACAAGAACAAGGCTCTGTCAAGCCCCAAAATGGCCTGATTTATGGGGCTGCTCAGTCTGGCTGGCACTGCGGGGAGCAGGCAGCTATAGAGTGGATCCAAAGGGGAGGTCAGATCCCCAGAGACAAGGGAAGTGTGACAAACCTGCTGAACACAGCCTGGCTGCATTGTCACTAGTGAGGATTGAACCTGGACCTTACCACGGGGCCTTTGACTGCCAAAGTGAAAGGCCCAGCTCTGTTAGCTGAGACTGCAACAGGCTCATATCAGCCGCTGCCTCCAGCTAATAGAGGCCCACATAAGACATACTGGGGAACTGAACTGCAGCTAGTAGGCTGGCAGGGATCCTTAACTATGTCTAGGCAAGGGGGACAACCAGGGACCTGGCGGGAGATGCCCTAGCCAGAAATGCACCCGCCTCCCCAGCCAAGCTAGGGCTGACTCTCTCACTGTAGCTGGTTAGAGGAGGGATGATTTTCACTCTGCTGTGTGTAGCTCTGGGATGGTCTTGCATGGAAGCTACAAAGTCTTTTGCTTTCCGGGGGCCAACCCCCATGAAGGCCTATGGACTCTGCCGAAGTGCAGTGCCCACCCTCTGGTCTGGCCTCCGAGATGCTGCAGCCTGGGCAGAGAACGTGCAAGCTCTGTGCTCACTCTAAACTAGGAGACTTTACATTTGTTCTTTCTTCTCATTTTTCCTTAATCCAACAGTCAGATTGCAGGTACCTGTTTGCTCTTTGTGTGTGGAAAAACAACACGAGGAAAACTGTGCAAAAGGGATGGCACAAGACATGCATCCGCCTGGCCTAAACCTCTTACACTGCATGGTTGGGAGTCTGGGTGGCCAAGACAGAAGATGATGGATGCAGGCACCATGGCTCAGTTGCCAGCAGTGGCACCAGCCTGCAGTGAGAGTGAGAAACATGGGCTTTCAGTTCTGGACATCAGCTCCACGGCTGGGCTCTCTGCCAGCCACAACCCTATTTCCTGCTGCTTCCCACTGAGTGTCCTGCACGGCTGAGTGGGGTGACTGATCTCTTCTGTCCTACCTCACTCCCCCACTGATGAACCTCCTGCTCAATTGTTACTGGGCCACATCTCCATGGATTGAACTGACCCTGTTACCCTTCATGTGGATGTACACTGCAGTTCTCGCTTCGTGCGTCTGAGGAAGTGGGTTGCAACCCATGAAAGATTATGTTCTAATAAATGTGTTAGTCTTTATAAGTGCCACAGGTTGTCTCCCGTGCCTGTTTCCATTTCCTCCTGCCCCTCCCTGTGGCATGGCTCCATGCTCCACCAGTTGCTGCTCCCGGAGGTTGTGGCTTTGCCATAGACTCTACCTAGCTGTGGTCCTTCATGTGCCCCAGTGCCTCCTCCCCGACTGGTTGAGCACCCATCAGTTTAGCACGTGGCAGAGGGAAGGGGTTGATGGGTCGTGTTCTGGGTGCACACGCTGCTGCCACGTGTGTTTTTCCTGAACAGGCATTCCCTTCTCAGAACCATGAGGGCCCCCGTACTCTAGAGGCAGTGGGAGATGGGAGGGTTAAAGACGCTGCAAGGCCACCTTGGTTTCAGCAGGTGATTTGTTTTGAAACACTAACAAGCCATTTCCCGCTAGTGACCAGCAGAGGGCAGCTCACGCATGGCATTGCAGGCCACAGCACCCCAGACCTTTAACTGTAATGCAGGGCCGGGGTTAAAACTGCGACAGCTATTACAAAGCACACCCCTAGTGAAGACGCGGCTCTGGAGTACTTGGATTAGGCTGCTCGGTTTATTTTTGGCTGCTTTTCAGATGTGCCCTCCCACTGGTCTCTGTGCTGGACTGGTAACCCTGGTTTGCCCTAACAGAGCCGGCTGAGGTCAGCTCCAGGGCGGTGGGGGGATAACTCATAGACTCATAGACTTTAAGGTCAGAAGGGACCAGTACGATCATCTAGTCTGACCTCCTGCAAAATGCAGGCCTCAAGACCTCACCCACCCACTCCTGCAATAGGCCACCAACCTATGACTGAGTTATTTACCTCCTTAAATCATGATTTAAGGACTTAAGATACAGAGAATTCACCGGTAGGTGAACCATGCCCTGTGCTACAGAGGAAGGCGAAAAACCCCCAGAGCCCAGGCCAATCAGCCCTGGGGGAAAATTCCTTCCTGACCCCAAATATGGCAATCAGTTAAACCCTGAGCACGTGGGCAAGTCTCAACAGCCAGTTATCCAAGAAACAATTCTCTGTAATAACTCAGAACCCACCCCACGTATTCTCCCCTCTTAGGCCACTTGTAAATCCACCACACGTAGCCAAATATCAGTCAATTTCCAAAATAGGCTAATCATACCATCCCCTCCATAAATTTATCAAGCTCAGATTTGACAGCAGTTATGGTTTTTGCCCCCACAACTCCCCTTGGAAGGTTATTCCAGAACTTTACACCTCTAATGGTTAGAAACCTGCGTCTAATTTCAAGCCTAAATTTCTTGATGGACAGTTTATAACCATTTGTTCTGGTGTCCACATTGGTGCTGTACTCAAATAATTCCTCTCCCTCCCTGATGTTAATCCCTCTGATGTATTTATAGAGAGCTATCATATCCCCCCTCAGCCTTCTTTTGGTTAAGCTAAACAAGCCAAGCTTCTTGAGTCTCCACTCATAACGTTGACCTTGGCTAGCTACACCAGGGTCAAATTACCTGCACCTGGCCTTCGCTGTGGTTGTACAGTGCCCTAGATTTCTGGGGTGAGACTACACCTTTTTCATTTTTCATTTTATTTTATTTTATGTTTTGCAGTGAAAGCAGAACCCAGTAATATCCAGATCTCAGCGTACCAGGAACCAAATTAGGGAACAGCATTATCCAGAAGAGCCACAGTCATGTGAATTTAGGATATTTTAATGTATATTATTCTCACAGCTAAATGACTGATCAAGTATTATTATTTTATCAACCACACTGGGTTCATAACATAGTAAAAGCCTTCTGATTGGTTAATAACTAAGACTGGTTAATAATTAAAGCACACAGTGTTTTAATATCCAGGGCTGCAAAGAGCCCCTTCTTAGTCTGAGTATCACTGGCCTAACCTAAGAAAGCGGGACAACAAGAGGTGTGTTGGGGGAAGGACAAACCTTGGGGAAATCACTCTTCTTTAGACTCAGGATGGAAGAAGCAGCTGGGTACACTTTTAGCCAACCCAAATGCTCTACCTCCCTCCCCTCCCCTCACCTTGGGCACATTTCTCCCCCTTCCTGCACCATAGCTTCCCCTGTAGGAAATGAGGCTGATGGACCCAATGTGGCCATTCCAATGGTGTAAATTTGGAGTAAGTAGAGTGGGATTGAACCCCTGCTGCACTGTGGTGGGAGGCAAGAGTGGGTCTCAGCCAACTTTCTGCTTCCCCCGGTGCTGGGGCTGGCTGGAAGCCTGATTGGCCCCAGCATAAGTTAGAGTAGCCACATGGCTGCTCTAACTTACAAGGCTGGAATGAGCCCCCGGCACCATTTCCCCAGACCACAGCATGCTCTTGCTCCAGCCCCATCTCCAGTCAGCCCCTGAATGGGGGTGTGTGGGAGGTGTAAATCTGACTGTGTCCCTTGGCAGTTCCCCTACATCTAGGTTGTTGGGCCAAGAATCAGATCCACTGCGTCCAACTGGCTGACTTTGGTGTAAATGATCACAAAAATACCATAGAAATGTGGGGTTGGATGAGGCCTCCAAACATCATGTTGGCCACCCCCTTGTGCTGAGGCTGGACCAAGCCAACCGTGACCATAGTTGTTTGTCCAGCCTGTGCTTAGGAATTAATGTTGGCAGGTCCACAGCCAACCTCATCTTCCTTTCCTGTGTTAGCTCAACGCACAGGCAGATCTCTGGGGACGGTCAGCCAGTGACAATTGCGGCCTTATGCGCCCATCTCATGAGCAAGGGTGATGGGTCCAGGTGGCAGAGAGAGAGCAGATGGCACCCCCCCCCCACCACCCCAGTGAGCATCCACTGTGCTGTAGGGAGCTCAGGGAATGTCTGTACGGCTCTTCCTTCTCCCCGAGCTGTGGCTACCCCACATGAGGTGACCCGCTGTTGTCAGCCTTTGGTCCAGATCCTCCTGAAATCAGTGGAAAGAGAAGACTTCCCTTGACTTTGACAGGTGCTAGATCACCCTGGGAGCCCTGGGCCTCTCTGGCAAAAGGCCTCCTTTTGTTTTATGGGTTGGAAACTGCTCAGCATGTTTCATTGTAGCGTGGAGCGCCAGTGAGAATGCTATTTAATTAAATTTCAGCTCTCAGCATGAGCGCCCATAAAGCTGCATTAATAGAGTTCATCCCTTGGGCTTACACTGTTAAAGAAACAGTTTTAATGTCTAGAGAGAGAAGGAGAAAACATCTTCCGCACAGCACACAGGAGGGGAGGTTTTTACTCCTTAAAGACATTTCAATGGTTGCTTTAATCGGTAGTAAAATCATGTCATGTCGGGAATTGCTGGCTGTGCACAACTGAGCTGAATTCAGCTGCATATACTCGGGTCACATCTGCAACAGAAGGAAATTGGTTTCTTGTTTAAACTGATACAAGATGGATTAGCAATGCCAGGCCAGCAGCCATGCTGATTTCCACCAGTGGAGCATTTGGCCCATAGAGACTAAATGGAGACAACATACCCTGATTTGCAGCTGGTGTAAATCAGTGTGTGTCCCCTGACGTCAACAGGGCTCCTTTAGTTTACACCAGCTGCAGAACTGTCTTAATTGTGCTCCAGTAAGTGAACGAGACCCAGTTGATCAATGCGCATGTTCTCTTCACAGGCCCCCATTTGCTGCCGGGTTGCACAGACACTCATAAGAATGCCAGTGGGGGGGTGGGGATTGATTTAAGTGTTTCTTACATGTGGATCTCTTGTGTACAACAAGTGATTTCAGTCTCTGGTGCACATGCATGTGGCAGCACCCAGCACTACAAGAGGCCACATACGGTAGCTAAGGGGCAGGACTATGATGGCCAGTGTCCTTGAGAATGGTGTGTGATGCCGTGAAGGCGAGGAGCTGTGCTATCTGGAGTGCAAGAGCCAGGGGCAGATTTGCACCAGGATACGCAGCGCGGTGCCCAATGGGGCAGTCAGACATGCCCAGACTCCTAACCCTATTGATTTCAGGGGGGTTGACATCTAGGCGCTTCTGACCATCCCACTGGGCGCCAAACTTACAAATGTGGCCCTGGCACTTGAGTCGCTCTTGGAAACGGGGCTTAGGCCTCTTAAATGCATTAGAAATCATCTCCTGTACTCTGAGTGCACAGTCCCAGGGGACAGCTGCTGTGCTCCCAGCCTGCCGGATGCCCAGCTGTACAAACAAGGGCCAGATCAGCCCCTCACAGCTCAGCCTTCTGCTCCACTGACACACCTGCCTGTCCAGCACACACCTGCAGTCACCTGCCCCATCTAGCCACCAGGACACACACCTGTGTGCCTGTTAGGGCAGTAGCAGGTTGTGTGGGGAGTGGGTCAATGGTGGAGCCAGGTTTTGCAATGGGGAGAGGAATGGGTCATAGGTGGGGGGGGGGGTCCGCAGTGGCTCTTGACCACCAGGGCTGTATTCGGCTCCCTGATTCAGGCATCGGTGTGCAGGGTCCCAGATCAACGTGACCCTGGGTACCAGGGCACAAGGCTGTCGCAGAGAGCCTAGGCCAGCAATCCCTGCAGAGGACAGTAAGGTGGACTCACTCTCCAGCCCCGTGTGAAAATTCCTCCTAGGGTCAATTGTGTGACGTGCTTGAACAGGCATCATATATGGACATAAAAACCGGTGAGGCAGTAGCCCCGTTTGCCCTTTCTTAACTCAGCCACTGGAGAGGGTAGTGTGGCAAAGGGTTGAGGGTGTTTTAAGGCAGTGGGGCCAGAGCGTTTGCACCTACCTCCCATCAGTTACACCCATGCCCACTCAGTGATGCCCCAGCACACTCAGCCCATCATTCTTGCATGCAACTGGTCCCTGTCCCCATCCACCAGGTTTCTGTGCACCTAGCCCCAATCAATCAATGAATTAGGCTGCATGTATCCAGCTCCAACTTTCGAGCAGGCTTGTAGCAGATTTTCTGCAATTTCCTGCAATAGCCTAGCTAGACAAATCTTATTGAATTAAGTGTAAGTATCTTGGGAGTGCATTGTATTAAAAACACAAAGGTTGATGTATTGTTGTGGGGCTGTGTGGAACTTTTTTAAGGTGGAGGCAGAGCTAATGTAAACCCTGGGGAAAGTTATGAGATTCAAAGGACTCTGAAAACAATGGGCCGGACAAGATGAACTTTTGGTTGGGTGAGCTTCCTAGGAAATTTTGGGAGGAGGGGAATGTGAATTTCCCACCTCCGGACTCTTCCTTTTGAATCGGTGCCCTGAGGAAGAACCTACATCTGGGGCTCACCTTTTACACGAGGACAAAATCAGAGGTCCAGACTGGGTAAAGGAATGACCCATGGATTCATGGGGGAATTTAGTTTGAGCTAACATCTGTTCTGAACTTGTGACCACTGAAAAAACGCAGCCTGGAGAATACCAGTCAGGAAGGAGAGAGACGCGGTCTCTGCCCAAGAGATGTGATGGCTGAGATGCTGGGAGCCTAGAGTGGATACCCTAGCTTCACTGCAGAGCGGGATATGAAGCGGGTGCCCTGAACTGTGACACAGCTAATGGGTTCATCAGCCAGGCTCTAGTGCACAACCAGTGCCCAAATCCAAAGAATGCCTGTTAAAAATCTATGAAGAGGAACTAGAGAAAAACTGTTCAGACAATTCAATACCATAAAGCCTAGAAGGGAGAGACATTTCCCAGCTGTTGGTGCCCCATTTTAAAGTCACTGCTGAGCCCACACCCTGCCACAGAGTCACTCCCAGGGCCCTCTCTAACACAAGTAAATAAATACAAGTGGTTGGAGTAACACCGAGCACCCAAAATGTCCTGGCTAGTGGGTGCTGGAGGGGTCGCTAAAGGAGTCATTGGCAGGAATTTCCCTGTTTCTGAGGCTCTCGTGAAAGCAGAAGAGGAGAATGAAGGTGAGAACATAGGACCCACTGGGTTGGACCAGGCCTGTGCTCCACCTAGTCCAACATCCAACTTAAAGGAAGGGGCAGGAAACTGCAGAGGAGGCTCCAAGGGACCATTTGAGGGCTTAGATCCATCCTATTCTGACGACTGCCCCAGATGTTAAGGGTGCATCCTTGTGCTACGTTTCCAGGGCTCCTGTCCTAGGTCTGGAGACCAGGTCTTGGGGGGTGAGCTTGGAGGATCCCCTGTTAGTTAGCAAAGGTGGCATAAGGAGAGCATCAGTGTGAGGCCTTTGGCTCCTGATGTCCATGCAAGCCCAGGGCCCCGGCAGCCACTGCACTGGCTGAGATGTAAAACTGAGGCCCTGCCCCCTTGTGGTGGCTAGAGAGCCCGTCAGTGAGAAGTTTCCTTGCTGCCCTGCACTGGTGGGAGACATTGTGGGGCTGCTCAATCCTCCTCCAGAGGTGGCTGCATTTTAGTGGTGAGTGAAGCAGGAGCGGCCAAGGGGCTTGTAGAGCTCTTTGGGATCCTGTGGGGTGAATGGGGCTGTAGCAATGGGAAAGATTTCCCTGTGGGCATGCACAGCCTCACTGCAGACCCAGAATTCAGCCCTGTTCAGCGGCAAAGCATTTCCCTGTCCATGAGCAGTGCCAGGAGCGCGGAGCCCCCACAGCTCCTGATTCACCGAGGCAGGCCAGGATGACTCAGCACAGCCCCCTGAGAGCAGACACTCCGCTAGTCTTCAGTGAACCTGCGTCAGCAACGCCACCTGAGTGCACTGCAGTCCTCACGCCGTTCTGCCAGCTCTTTCAAAGCAGGCCCTGGCCCGGCTTTGATGTTCCTTGCTCTGGGCTGGTGGCTGGCTGCTGGGGACCGAGCTGCTAACCTAATTGCTGCAGCTTTTGTTTGGCAGTTAGCGACTTCGCGGGAGAAGAATGTCAATCCTCGGGCAGCCTTGATGGCAGGAGCAGCTGTGCCTGGGGCTTTGCCTGCGTTCATGTTGATCTGTTCTCTTTCTCTTGCCTCTGCCAGATGCCCCAATATCTCAGCAGCCCTGAGCCAGCCTGGCCCAGCCTAAATGGACCAAGGTACTGGGACTAAATTAGAGATGAGCCTGAGGTGCGAATCTTCCCACAGACCCTGATTCTTCCCATATCTGAGGGTGTTTTGTGGAAGTTGGGCTCCAGCTTGTCTCGATGGTGAGCACAGCTCAGGGGCTGCATAGGCGTCAGGTTCTCTACTGCACTCTGCTCTCGCTGTACTGTGAGACCACGGGGCAACATCCAGGTGGAATAAAGCCAGTGGAGCAGCTTCCACACCACTCTCCGCTGAAGTCCCCAGCACGGGGGCCTATGGGGATTGTGTTGGAGGCAGCATATAAGGCTCTGGCAATTTCTAGCTGGCAGATGGGCCTTTGGGGGCCCACCTGGCATAGGGTAGAACAGCCTCCAGGTTGCTCTAAACAACTTGGGGCAGGAATCAGGGAGCTGCGTTAATGTCAGTGGAGCTACAGTTGTTCACATCAGCTGCAAGTCTGGTCTGTCACAGGGTGAATGAGTGGAACAGTCCAGGTTTATCCAGAAAAAAAAACTGTGGCTGGTGTAAATTGATGTGCAAATGCCATGGGAATCAAGCTCCAGTTTTATGTCAGCTGAAGATTGGCCAAATCACCTGTTCAGTGACGGAAGCTGCACTGATGTGAGACGTTGCAGTGACAGCCATAGTTTAAATGAGAGTTTGATATATAACGGAACATCTGCCCAGCCCGGCAGTCTGTGTCCAGTGCACCAACTGATCGCATTATTGGCACCTCAGCAAAGGTTTTTCTACCCCTCCTTGGTGCTTTAGCCCTAAAGCTGGCTGCAGCTGATCGAGAAATGGTGAAACTGGCTTCTTCCATAACGGCCAACTTATCGAATGCAAAGCATTTCTTAGGCACAACACACACTGGAATAACAGCAGAAGGCGGTCCATCTGCAACTTGCCTGACTCCCAACTGCTGCAAACCTGGGCTGCTGGGGGAATGGCGCCATAGCAGCCCAGCCACACAGGCTGCCTCTGTTGGGGCCTGTGACAAAGTAGTTTGCCCTTCAAGGGCAGTACTGCCTACTGGGCAGTCCAGCCCACCACCCAGCATGGTTTTTTAGGAGTTGAAAGGTCTGATTATAGATGCAAGAACCTGGGCAATATTGGGAGAGAGGAAGCAGTAACGGGGGCAGAGGTGGATCAGGGCTGCAGGACCCCTGGCCTCCCCACTGGTGGCCTCCCTCTCCCTGGGGCTGGCTTCCTCCCACCTGGGGCCCCAGCCTTGCCCCCACCAGCCTAGGATCCTGGCACAGGCAGACCAGCACTGGGGGTGGGGGTGGTGCAGAAGCTGGCCGCATCCTGGCTGGTCGGCCCTTGGGGGGGGGGGGGGGGGGCTGACTGGCACGAATGGTGTGGCTTTCTCTATGCTCCAGTCAGCCCCACCACCCCTGAGGGCCAACCAGCCAGGCTGCAGTCAGCTCATCCCACCCAGGGGATGGAGTGGCCGGCCGAGGGGTGGGGCAGGAGCACAGAGCTGGCCTCTGGGCTGGCCCATCCTGCTCCCCCTCAGTGCCAGCAGGGTAGAGAGGGCCCCACATTCTGGTGGACCCCTGGGCAGGCATGGGCCCTGTTGGCCCGTGCAGTTATCCATCCCTGACAGGGGGGCTCAGAAGGAAACTGTGGCGTTAGGGGTCGGGAGCCTTGCAGCTATGATGGGGCAAAGCTCGCCTCCCTCATTGCGGATGAGCTGAGAGAAGGATCCAGGTACAAATGTTGCCTTCTCTTTCAGGGAAGATGCCTGCAGACGCTGAAGGAAGCATGAAGGCTCCCCCAGACCCTGAGTTAACAAGGAACAGACACTTGTAGGAGAAAGTACCAGATCTCTGAGCCTGAAGTCAAAGCAGGGCTAATTGTGACCTGGGGACTCCTGCCAACTGCCACAGAGACTGAGCCCTTTGAAGTCAGTCTGGCAGGTACCCTGTGTTACACAGAAAAAGAAAAGACTAGTAGGATCTTATTCAGGGGGACAAGGCAGTATGCCACATTTATTGTGAGAAAAACACAATTATGTTAATAATTCAGGTCACCAGCACTAATATCTAGTATCTACCTACACACACACAAACATACACGCGCGCATTGTTCTTCAGCCATTAAGGTGGTGCTGGCAATTTGTCATCAGAACAGGCTGGTATTGGAGACTGATCCCATCACACACACACCCCTCGTTCACACATCCAGACTAAGTTCACACATCTAAACAAAACATACAAGGAGTTCTGTGGCACTTTTAAAGACTAACAAATTTATTTATTGCATGAACTTTCAAAGTGGGATTTTCTCCCACAAAAGCTCATGTGATAAATAAATTTGCTAGGCTTTAAAAGTGCCACAGGACTCCTTGTTTATTTTGCTGAACTAGACTAACATGGCTATCCTTTGTCAACATCTAAACAAAGTTCCAGCAAAACTTAGGCTGGGCAATACAAAATGAAGTAAACAATTCAAAATGGAGGTTTAGTTACAATATGGAGTTACATCAGACTTTGGTGGTGCTATTAAAGAATAAGTGAGTGAATGAGCACAGTGTTTTTATCAGTGAACACCAGGCATTAGTCCAGACAGAAACTCTTGTTGGAAACAATTCTATGGTATAAATTCATCCTCAGTCCTACACCTGTGGAGCATCAGTGGGTACTGAGAAACACACAACCGTGTGCTCCCAGCATGCCATCTGTAGGACTCCTGGTATTCTCTGTCTCAAGTGTCCAGCCACAGTCCTGCTACCCGGGAAAGAATTTTCCCCCAGGGCTGATTGACCTGGGCTCTGGGGGTTTTTCGCCTTCCTCTGTAGCACAGGGCATGGTTCACCTACCGGTGAATTCTCTGTATCTTAAAGTCCTTAAATCATGATTTAAGGAGGTAAATAACTCAGTCATAGGTTGGTGGCCTATTGCAGGAGTGGGTGGGTGAGGTTTTGAGGCCTGCATTTTGCAGGAGGTCAGGCCAGATGATCGTACTGATCCCTTCTGACCTTAAAGTCTATGAGTCTACCAGGGCTGGATTAACCAGTTTGGGGGCCCCAGGCTGCCTCCCCCCCCACTGCGAGCCCTCCCCCTCCCAGCTTGGCGGCCTGCTAGGAAGGAAGCACTTGTGCGCCAGCCAGCCCCAGCCCCAGGGGGAGCGAGCAGGCATTGGACCATCTTGTCCGTAGCACTGTAGTGTAGATTAGTGGCTTTCTAAGCACGGGTCGGGACCCAGGACTGGGTCGCAGACCCTCAGGCACTGTGTCACGGCACCCCCTGCTGCCGCTGCCAAAAGACAGGCATGCCTTGCACAGAGATGTAGTTGTGTCACAGACATAAATGATTTTTTTTCAACTTGGTCCCAAGAAAAAGACTTTGAAAACCACTGCTGTAGATGTTTCCTACATTGGTGGGTTTGGTTTTTCTGTCTGGGCAGGTAATCCACCTCCTCAAGTGGTGGTAACTGTCAATGGAAGAATTCTTCTGTCAGCCATCCCACACCAGGGGCTAAATCGGCTTAACTACAGTGCTCTGGGTTGTGAATCTCACCCCCCGAAGGGACACAGACATGTGGCTAGGTCGATTTGAGTTTTAAGTAGTGAATAGGCCTCACTCTCCCTCTCTGACCAGCTGTGTCCCCCTGTGCCCTTTTCTGGACACAGTCACCTGTGTCTTTTTCCCCCTCGCAACCCTGCTGTGTTCCACTTTGTCCCCTTTCTCAGCTGGTAAGAGAAGATGGCTCTGTCATGACTGTCAGGTCATCCCTGCTCTTTGCAGGGTGTTCCATTCAAGGGTTTTGATTACAGTCAGCTCCTGATGGCACGTTTGGGTCCAAAGCAACCTGCGTGACATCCCTCCCTTTCTCCCTCCATTCCCCTCTTCCCCACATGCCATTAACCCCATCGCACCTAGTGGGGAGCAATGCAAGGTGAGTGACACTTATGCATGACATTATGACGTAAATTCCCAATCTGCACCTTCAAAGAGTCTGACGAAGTGGGATTTTCTCCCACGAAAGTTCATGCGATAAATAAATGTGTTAGTCTTTAAAAGTGCTGCAGGACTCCTTGTTTGTCTTGCTGACCTAGACTAACATGGCCACCCCTTTGGAACTAGTCAGCAGAATGTGAAGCTGGGCAGCTGTTACCTCTCCCTTGCTGAGGGAAGGTTTGGGCCACAGGTGTGGATTTGGGGGTAAATTCAGGCTGCAGTCAGGGTGGCTCATTTGGATCCAAGCTTGGGGAGTAGTGGATATCTCTGGGTCACTGCAAATGATGACACATTGAAAAAAAAACACCTCCTTTTGTGGCAAACCACAAGAAACATCCTTTTCAAAATTTTCAGCAAATTTTATTGGCTGAACAAAACATTTGGTTTCAACAGAAGTGAAACATTTGGTTTGGATCATTTTAAAATAGTTTTGATTTTAAAAAATAAAATGAAGGAAATTTTGAACCAGCAAGTCATTTGGCACTAAAAAAGGAAACATTTGTTTAAAAAAGCTTCAAATTAAACGTGGGGCTGGGTCACTGAAACAATTAGTGAGTTGGAACACATTTGCTAAGATTTTGGAGTTGTTGAATCTCCCCGCCCGCCCCCCCCCTTTTTTTTTTTTGAGAAAGAGTTTAGGTTGCAAAATTTCATGGAGGGCTAATTCTGCTCTCCTGCCTTAGTGAGCTCCATCTCCTGAGAATGCTCTGGGCACAGCACCTGCAGCTTCCTCCATCCTTGGTCACTGCAGCTCTCGGTGGGTCTCAGAGACAGGGGAGACATCTCATCTTCTGGTCTTTCCAAAGCACCTCTGAAGAGCTGAATTTGCCCTGTGCTGCTGTCAAGCTGCATTCAGGGACCAAAGCTAGGTCTGGTTGGGCGCCTTCTTTTGCTCCTAACATAGCAAAGCAGTGCTTAGGGCTGCCCTAAAACATGCACCTAGTTGCCTGCTGCCCCTGTTGGCCACTGCAGTAGCTGAGAAGAGCTGGGGTTGAGGGAAGCCCAGGAGATGCCCCCTGCAGCTCTCCCCAGCTTTCACCCCTATGCACTCACACAGGACTAGGCACTGAGTCAGGATGGAGCGTTGCAGCCTGGGATATCTGCCCAGGGAGGGTTGTTTTGAGAAATGGAGGAAATGATCGCCAAGAGAAATGGCTGTAGTTGGCATAAGTGACATGGAAGGAATGCAGCATTGCTTAGAGTGGAGAAATAGATTCTGAAAACACTTCCCCATGCAGACACGGATTAAATCTGCTCCCCTCACCAGCTGCCAGTCACTAGCAGTCCTGTGGGGTGATGTTGCCTGTATTCTCTGTCCTGTGCTTCCAAACCCTTTGCTGTTTTCCCAGGAGGCTGTGGATGGCATTACTGCCTCATTTATGTGGCTTTGTGGATACACACAGGCAGAAGCTCACAAAATGGAGGGTGCTGCTTTCAGCTGAAGATCCTATGGCTGGACGCGTGGCTCCTGCTTTGTTTGAAGGGTCCTGTGCTGACCTGGTTATTTTTAGTCATTCTGGGCAGAGTAGCAGGTAAGTGCTTTATAAAACCCAGAGCAAACACTGGAATCACATCGAGCCGTCGGATCCCCCCATGCTCCTTGCACTCTGCTTCTGTCACCCCTTGTCCTTCCCATACTGCTGCAGTGGGAGCTTGCCTGCGTGTCAGATTTGACCGGTTGCTAAGTGCCTTGTGTCCCGGCTCACCTGTCCTCACTTAGCGTTTTCTCCAGCACATCCCGATCGGTGTCCACAGAGATATCTGCTCAAGTAAGAAGTGAGTAAATACTACTGAAAGGTTGGGCCTATGGTTATGATACACATAGTGCTGAAGGACGAGTGTCACAGTGTGACTGGCTCCTTTAAGAGAGAGGTTGGGTCCAGCATGACTTGTCACTCAGCTGCTTCCCCATTGGGCTGAAGGAAGGCACCTGGGCCACATAAAAGGGAGGAAGGAAAAGGGTAGGTGAGAACTGCTTGAGAAGGAAGAGAGAGACAGAGAGAGAAACAGGAATAGATCAGAGCAGGACTGGACTGGACTGGGGTGGGGTCGGGTCGGTGTAGGGGAGGGGAGAGGCGCTGTTGGGAAGAGCACTGATTAAAGCTAGTTGCTGGCGAGGTCTGGCCCGAGCTGGGGAATCATTGCTGAGATATAGGAGAGCTGGTGCCCAGGCCATGAGGAGAAAGATGAACCAGCGCTGGTTGGGGAAGCAGAACCCAGAACAAGAGGCTTGATGTGGGCAAGTGGCTCCCAGGAGCAGGGTAAGAGCCGCAGGCAGGAAGGTCAGCGGGAGTGTAGTACTGTGGGAAGTAGCAGCGGAGGGCTGTGAGAATCTGAGCTCAAGGCCAAGGGGTTGGTCCTGGTGAGATGTTCCCTGAGCAGCGGTAGGACTTGCTGGTGAGGAGGCCATGGTGTGGTGTGGAGGACCCTTTCCTCGGGAGATCTCACTTGGGGCTCTGGGAGAAGCGCTGCACAGAAGTGAATCTCGGAGCTCATGGGAAGATGGCCAGAGAGTGGAACAAGAGTGAAATGAGACTGAGCAGGCAGGAGATGGACTGGGGGAGGGGGGGTTAGCTGGAGATGAGGTCCCTGGAGAGGGCATGGGAAACTGCTGAGATCCTCAGCACTTTGGGGTTTGGGGAGGAACGGCTTTATCAGGAGGGCTCTGCAGATTATTCTGCATAAATTGTCTCCAAAGATGGGACTTCAAATGTGAACGGAGAGACTGTACTCGCCTGTATAGGAAAACTGAGGCAGGCATGCTGGTTGTACCATGGCCTGCTGCAGGGGGTTCTTGAGGTGGGGGCCACCCTGTTACAATGAGGCCTCTATAGCTGCTCTTCTGGACCAATGCACAAGTGACACTATCTTAATAGTAATAAATAATAATAATAATACCCAGACTCTTGAATATCTCCTATCTTGCTGCCACTGGTCGGGCTTCTGACACGCCACACATGGCCTCCCGGAACAAGATCTTTGTCAAATCTGATTTAACAAAGTTCAGAAAGAGCATTGCTGGTGCCTTGCTTCACTCTGGAGCTCAGATTCACCTTCCTAGAGTCCTATCAACAGCAGATGCGACTTCTAAACATTGTCCAGAGCACTCAGGCCAGCAACTTTTTCAGTCTAGGATAATGCATAAAGAACACTGTGAGATGCACTAGCAATGCCATTCTTTTCCAGCGCAGAGAGAGATGCTTCCTTCCCCTGCCTCCTTTCCCTGCCATATCTACGGCGGGAGTGGCAATAGAACATCTTGTGGTTTTGGTTTTTGTATTTTTTTAAACCTAGGGCCTATTAATATTTATTCTGATGACATGATAGAAGCCAAGGGCAAGGTTGTGATCTTGCTTACACCAATGTAAATCTGGGGTTGCTCCAAGGGAGTAACACTAGTGTAAATTCAACAGAAGTGTGATCAAAATCAGGGCCTAAGAGCATGCGAAAAGAGAAGACATGAAATGTACATGAGCACCAATTGCAACACACAGGTATTGATTTAGCTATATTAAACTCAAAGACAGGTGCTGGATTCCAAGTTCAGACTCCCAGGACATGTTAGAAACAGATAATTTTAAAAGGCTGGAATGAAATTGCCTCAGGGGAGAGGAGTCGCGAAGCTACAAGGAGTCCATATTCCCTGGCAATATCATAACACTCCTACTAGATCACCCTACGATAGCAATCCCATGTGGGTCTATGCATGCACGAAGAAAGAAATGTTGTGAGCAAAGCATTAGAAACAGCTTGAGGAGTCCCATGTTCTCCCCTCCCCTCGCACTATGTGAGTCTTGTGGATCTTAAAACTGCACAGCTCCAGCAGTCTCAGGTCAGTCACCATGGCCCTGAACCCAAGGGCCTGCTCCCTCCTTCATCATCCTTTCTCTGTAACCACCTGGGAACACTCTGTACCCATTATTAGTGCCCTTGTCCAGCCCACGTCTCCATGAGATGGCTGGTCCAAAGAGATAAGGGAGAGAGGTGGTGGGGGATACACATAGAAGAGACATGGGATGGAGGTGGTGAAGTGACACAAAAAGAAGAGACAAGATATTGACTGGAATTTGTTGTCCACTAGAGCTGGTAGGAACATTTTAGACTAAGTGAAATTTTGTCAAAGCCACCTGATTCATTGGAGACCCACCCGCTACAACGACCTTTTTGTTAGGAAGAGAGTCTGCTGTGCTCCATACTCTGTAGCCTGCTTGGTGGGACAGTGCCTGGGAGGTTATGGATCTAGGGGCGACTTCCAGCTTTGTCAGAGTCATGTCAGTCATGAGGACTGGGCCAAAAGAAACCTGATGAGATTCAAGAAGGACAAGTGCAGGGTCCTGCACTTAGGATGGAAGAATCCCATGTACTGCTACAGGCTGGGGACCGACTGGCTAAGCAGCAGTTCTGCAGAAAAGGACCTGGGGGTTACAGTGGACAAGAAGCTGGATATGAGTCAGCAGTGTGCCCTTGTTGCCAAGCGGGCTAATGACATATAGGGCTGCATTAGTAGGAGTGTTGCCAGCAGATGAGGGAAGTGATTATTCCCTTCTACTCCTCACTGGTGAGGCCACATTTGGAGTATTGTGTCCAGTTTTGGGCCCCCCACTACAGAAAGGGTGTGAACAAATTGGAGAGAGTCCAGGAGAGGGCAACAGAAACTATTAGCAAAACAAACTATTAGGGGCTGAAGCACATGACTTATTAGGAGAGGTTGAGGGAACTAGGTTTGTTTAGTCTGCAGAAGAGAAGAGTGAGGAGGAATTTGATAGAAGCCTTTAGCTACCTGAAAGGGGGTCGCTGAGAGGATGGAACTGGGCTGCTCTCAGTGGCGGCAGATGACAGAAATAGGAGCAATGGTCTCATGGTCTCTTTGGGAGAAATCTAGGTTGGACATTAGGGAAAAGCTTTCCCCCTAGGAGGATGGTGACGCACTGGAATGGGTTACCTATGGAGCTGATGGAATCTCCATCCTTAGAGGCTTTAAGGATCACCCCTGGCTGGGGTGATTTAGCTGGGGTTGGTCCTGCTTTGATCAGGGGTTAGACTAGTTGACCCCCTGAGCTCCCTTCAATCCTCTTCTGTGATTCTACGATCAGGGATGAAAAACTCTTCTTTGGAGCAGGAATTTAAACCTAGGTGTCCCCCTTCCAGCCCAGTGTCCTGATCCCTGCCCCAAATTGAAAAGCTCAGGAGTTGATTAAACCTTCCCCCCAGGCTTATGGACACAATGCTATCTGTGTGAAAATGCTCAAGAAGGACGACTCAGGTCCTCAGCTCCCATTTTCCACCCAGCATCTCGGGGTTGTTCAGTGGGAAAGTGACATCAGATCATTTGTAACTGGGGCAATCCTGTGTCCCCGCTTTTTAATGCTAAGCTCATGGAGGATGTTTACTTTGGTCTGCTTGGACTTGCCTCTGTTCCTCCTCTTTTCTAGCTTGTGTTATTATCACAGCTCTGGTGCCTGCATATGTGGCATCCTCTGGCCAAAAATTCAGAGATTTTAGGGGACAGTCCTGAGGATAACAGGAAGCTCCCCAAAGTCTGAGGCAGGCATGGGAGGGTAAGAATTGAATTGCTCTTTGGTGCCATCTTGCGGCTGACTCAGGAAGCACCATTGACCGGACAGAGGAACCCTTGCCTAGGCCAAAGTATGCCAAGACCTGTATTTAACCAGGAGTGGGAACAGCAGAAGAGGGGAGATGAGGTGACATTGTCCTGTGATGAGGAAGGGCAGAGACTAAGGCCATGTACACACTACAGACTTGTCCCGCAATAAAGTTGTTGTGGGACAAGCAAGCGTCATAACTATAATGCTTTACCCTGTCCACACAGCACTCCTTGTAGCGAAAAGGAGCATTCACATGCTCCTTTTAATTTTCGCTATAAGGAGCAGTGCATGGTAGGCACCTATCCCACCATGCACTGCAGCAGCCAGCCTTTGGGCTGGCAGTGGGGCTTTTCCCCCCAGCTGGCTGCCCCGGGGATTCCCCCACAAGGCTGGTGCTGCCCCAGGGGTTCCCTGGGGGTTCCCCAGGGCTAGAGCTGCACTGGGCGGCTTGAGCCCCAGTCCCATAGCTGGGGCTCAGCTGCTGTTGCAGCTGGAGCCCCGCTGCCATGGCTGGAGCTCCATTGTGCTGGCGGCTTGAGCCCCGGTCCCGTGGCCGGGGCTCAAGCCACCAGCGGCAGCTGAACCCCAGCTGCGGGACCAGGGCTCAAGCTGAGCCCCAGCCGCGGGACCAGGGCTCAAGCCACTGGCAGCTTGAGCTCCGTCCCATGCGACTTTCCTGGGGCCAGGGCTCTGCTGCCGCCAAGAAGCCGGTGCTCTCTGTGGCTGGAGTCCCACTGCTCTGGGGAATCCCGAGAGAAGTGGGGCTCCAGCCGCCCAGAGCCCCAGTCCCAGGAACTCCCAGGGCAGCGGGCCTCGAGCTGCCAGCTTCTGGACGGCAGCGGAGCCCTGGCTGAAGCCACCTAGGCTTGGGAGCTCCCACGCGGGGGCTGCTAGTCTGGGTGGCAGGCAGCGGGGCTGAAGCTGCCCATGCTTGGGGGCTCCCCTCAGTATCCTCAAGAACAGGCGGCTTGAGCCGAGCTGCCTGCCGCCCAGGGTTGGGTGCTCCCACTCGGGAAACCACAGCCCCATGGCAGCCAGCAGGGCTGAAGCCTCCAGGGCTTGGGTGCTCCCACTCGGAAGCCGCCAGCCCGGGTGGCCAGTCCCCAGGAGTCACCAGGGTTCCTGGTGGCTCCAACAGCAGCGGAGCTCCGCCACTTGTCAATTTCATTGCTCTGCTAGAGCAGTGAAATTGACAAGAATGACAGCTTCGGTGTCCCAGAGTGGCCTCGATTGGCACTCTGGGACATTTCCAGAGGCTGTCAAAAGCGCAAAGGGCGTTCCGTGGTAAGCCTAACCATCCTCGTTTAGGTGGTTTGCCTGTTGCATGGCAAGAGGGCTGGTGCCACTCAAAAAGCAAGATTGTAGTGTGTACAAGCCCTAAGAAAGAAATGCAGAAACAAGGGAAAGGGATGAGGAGACTGGCAAGTTTCAAGGAGTGCAGACAAGTGGCAGACGGAGCAGAGTAAATGAAAAGGAGCTGCAGGAATGAGAAATGAATGAATGATTTTGGGTTGTGTCTGCGTTTCTCTTGGTTACCACTGAGCTAACAACCTGCATGGCCTAGAAGATGAAATAAATCTGCCATTCTACAGATTTGTAATGATGACATAGAATATCGGGGGCAGCAGGCTGGACTGCACCGAACCCAGGAAAAGGAAGGCAAGACCTCATCAGAGACTATTTTAGACAAGATGTCTTTGAGTTACAAGATGAAATGAGGCATCATTATTTCAGTGAACAGCTCAATCCCGTGAGAGTCAACTGTTTTTTGTAACTGGAGCAAGTGATTATTTGCCATTTGTTTATAAAAAAAACTCATTCTGGTGTGGAGGCCGCCTGCAGTTACAAACACCCATCCCAAGTATCTGTCTAACCTTTGCTCTCTGGTTCCTGGCTGCTTAGGTCACAGGGGAGCTCCTGAAATCGGGCCTAGTCACTGGTTAGCTACATGACTAATCCTCAGCCATCATGTCTGTGCCGTGTGAGTAGACACTCCCAGAGTCCTCTCAGCTTGCGTGGGCTCTCTGTAAAAAACTAGAGCCCCGATCCTGCAAATACTTATGTATGCAAATATTTTTAAGCATCTGCGTAGTCCTATGGCATATGTGTTGACAGGTAAGATACTCACGTGTCAGTATCTGCAGGTGCAGAGTTTAGGACGGATCCTTTGAGGCGTGTCAAGTTCTCAGGTGGCCCAAAGCCCTGAACCGGAATCTGGAGGCAGTGACCATAGAAATTGCCTTCCTGTCTCACTGGCCACTTACCCTACCCTGACTTTAATAATTGTTTCTGAATGGTGCAAATGAGGGCACATGGCTTGTTTTATTCCCAGTTCATAGGCTGTTATTGCAAGGTAGGCCCAGACCACATACTGCTTCTGACATGCAGACCCTCCCCAGCCCGCTGGCCTGGCGTTCACTTGCACTGCTAGCATGGAATTTCACCTTAAAAATAAAACTGAAGCTCAAGCGAAGCACTTTCCTTTCTGCTGGGTGGTTTGCTGTCACCGATCGATTCTCTGACATTATCCAAAGACCAGGCTCACTGTCTTTCTAAAAGCTTCCCTTGAAAATAAAGATTCATTTAATTCTCTCTGTTCCTGCTGGGACTTGAGTTTATAGCATGTCCATTACTAGAGCTAAACCAATAGTGATCTCAGCTCTGGTTGATTTTAGGTGATTGGATCCCTCATTCCTCCACCTCCTGTGCACCTGCCAGCTTAAGTTAAATTCCAGGCTCTCAGCATCAGTGCCTAGAAAAGGGAGTGAAGAGCCAGGGCTTGCCTGAATGGGAACTTTATACCAGTATAAGATTTTAGCTGATGTCAGGCATGTAAGCTAAGCTAAAAAATCCACTCTCATACCGGAATAAGAGTGTCCACACAGGGGTTATACTGGGACAATCAGGTCAGTTTAACTTTACCAGTGTTACTTGTAAAACATTCCTGTGTAGACAAGCCCTCAGTCAGTTGCTCTGAAGAGACCAGTAAAGTCTGACTGGAAAATGCGAATGATAAATAACTCGTTAATCCTGGGCGATGTTTCAAGGCTGATGGGCAGCAAAGTCCCTGCGTTCTCTTTCCTATCACATAACCCTCTCTCCTGGAGCCCTACCTGTTCCCATGGGCTTGAGCATGGTCAGCCCATACCTGGGCAATCATGGTCCCTGCGCCCATCTCGTTCCCTTGTCTCTTTCATTCAACAAATCCAGTAGTAACACACTTTGCCCTGGTGTCTCCTACCCATCTCCAGCCTTGGCCTTGTAGCCAATTTTTTTCATTTACTTATTTAGTAGAGCTGTTGTTGTTAAGTATAATTAAGTCAGGTGTGTTGGACGGGGTACATGGGAGAGTACACTAGGAATACAGCACTGATTGTCACTTATGAGTGAAGAGTGTGTCCTAAGTGTATCAGTAAGTAATGCAAGGCTTGGAGGTGAATCCTCTAAGATTGTTACTTTAAATGTTACTTTAGTCTTCAGGCCATAAATAAATGCCCCAGGAATAACTGTCTGTAAAATTACAAGCTTCTTGTAAAGAATGTGCCAGTGAGTGACATTCAGAAAACCATGCCACAATGTACCCATCTAGACTGCAAGACAGGATAGTGACATCATGGGAACTGTTGCAGTAACCTCAGGTGACCATGCAGACTTGTTTCCATAGATGCATACTGAGAATAAGGGGAACAAAGCAGATAACCTATGGAAAGTGGGGCATCCCAAATTTTATGGGGTGTGGAAGATCAGCTAAGAAAAAGGAGATTGGGAGGACAAGCATAAGGTAGTGGACTTGGTTAGAAGACAGAAGAGAAGGGATTTCTGGCATGTGTAAGGTGGGAAGATCCCATCAGGAGACCTTCTTCCTAAATGATGGCCACCTGTTGAGACACCCACCCAGTCTATGACATTGCCAGGTATGGGAGTGTGAAGACATTGCTGTGTGCGTCAGTTTCGTGGATGTATTTGTGACTGTGACATCGAGCATCTGCTTAGCGGTGCTCATAAGGGCACAGTTACTCATTTGTAGCAAGTCTGTTTGTGGTCACCGTGGTTGTTCTCTGTGTGTTCCTCGAGTCTCCAGAGCTACAGACGTGCCAGGGTAACTGACTCTCTGCCAATTCTAACACTAGCAGCCTGGGAGATGGACTCGCTGCCTAGGGACACTGCTTTAACATCGACCTGTGATTACAGTATCAACTCAAAAAGAAATAGGGCCACAGCCACCAGCCACGCTTCCTTCCCTTGCCCGTTTGGAAGACTGACATAATCCACTCCTTGCTTCAGATCTCACAATAGTGGGTATTTGCTAGGAGCGACCGTGCCCCACACCCTTCACAGCCCCTCTGCCACTCCTCCCTCTCTTACTCTGCTCTCCCCACTGGCCTCACTTCAGCTAGGACAGCACAGCACTGCGCTGCACGGCCACCCCAACTAAGGGGGAACTGCTCCCTACAGCAGTTTGGGAGGCCCCTTCCCCCACCAAGCCAGAGAACTGCTTGCCTCCACCCATCCCACCCCCCACTCCAGGAGACAAGATACCCCAGCTCCTCTTACCAGGCCAGGAGACCGATTCCCGCAGACCTCTGTACCAGCCTGGAAGACTGACCCAGTGATCTCTTGGTGCCACCTGGCAAAGGGCATGGGGTGTATAAGATGGGGGATCCGCCAGTGTCAGGGATCTGTGCACTAGTCTCTAATGAATGTCGTTCAGGTCTATGCTGAACGCTTGTGTCACGCTGATCATCATAAGCAGTGCAAGCCGTGTACAGGGAAAATATGAGACGAGTTATGGCTAGACCCTAAAATGCTAGGGCTGTGAGTTTAGGCCAGTCATCCAAGGGTGATGTTCAGGGGGAGGGACACTTCTCTCTTTGGCTGGCCATGTTCAATCTGAATCCAGCTGACTGCTGGAGCTGCAGGAAAGAGTGAAACCAGCAGGGGGTTAAGACAACAATGTTTGAAACTATATTTGAGGAGCAGATGAATCCCCAAGGATCCTTCACTGAGGAAGTGACCTGACTGGATTTTGCTTCAGGACAGAGGGATCTCAGCCAGACTTGGCTGAACATGCAGAGAAAAAATCTGGGGAGGGGAAACTTCCCTAGGTGCAAGAATAACTTGTGAATCAGGTTTAGGCTCTAGAAAGCACAGGATGATTTTATTTTTGATGTAACCATTTGTGTCTTACTTGCTATCCTTTGAATCGCTGGCCTTTGACAGCAAATGTATTCTTGTTTTCACTCGAAACATGTTAAAGTCCTGTGTGCTAAGCAGAGCTGTGATGTGCCGTTCCTTCAGGAATGGCGGGCCGGGTAGTTGGGTGAGTGTCCAGTGGATAAGGGATTGCAACGCGACAGGGGGCACGTGGCGGACTCAGGGGCTAGCGTGTTCCCATTGCTAACCTGTACAGAGAAAGCAGGCTTGCGGCAGCCAGGGGAGAGTGTTTGTGTTGCCAGTAAGGGGTGGGGTCATGGGGTCCCTCAGGATAAGGGCAGGTATTCATGACATGCCTCACAGATGTGGGTATCCCTGGGAAGTGTCCAGAGATCTGCTCTCACAACCCCTCTCAGCCACAGCACACAATCCTCTCCCTCAAGCCCTCACCTTATCCCAAGGGAGCTGCTCCCCTCCACTCCATGCATCACACCAGCTTGGGGAACCTGCTCCCCTCCCACAGTTCCTCAAACTCACCTCCCTCAATTCCTCACTCCCGCAGAGGACACTCACTCTCCTCCCCAGCCCACATGCCAGACTGGGAGAGCCACTGTTTCCTCCACACCCAGGGAAAGTGGCCTGTCCCTGAGGGAAGTGGGACATTCCTTGGGTGCTCATGTGAAAACGCAGTCGCTAGGCCTCTGGGCCCAGCCCTGGGAGAGCTTCAGGGACTCAGACAGAGGGGGATACATACCAGGCAGACCAGTCTTTGTCCATGCCAGAATGAGGTGCTGCAGGGAATGAACACAGACAAACCCTGTGGGCTGACAGGCTCTGGCCCAGCTTACTCATCTGTGCCTTTCTGGGCTGGGGTTGCTGGGAGGATGCAGAACATGCTGTTCTCAGTATTGGAGAGGATTTGTAGCCAGGACACTGGGGAATGATTGTTCCCCTGGGAGAGATGGGAAGTGCCTGATTTCTCCAATTCCGAACACTCAGGTCAAATATTAGTTTGGGGTCAAGTCAAAAATTAAATTTTCAAAATTCACTTGGTGTCAAACAAACTGGTTTGGCTGACCCAGAAAGAAAAAAATAACTTGGGTTTCCAGCTTTGCTCCTTTTTAACATTTAAAATAAATAAAATGGGAGGATACATCTCATGGAAATGGGTCTCAAATTTGGGAATTTGGTAAGAGGTTGTGAAATATTTTGGTGGATCCCAATCTGCATTTTCCAGCAACAAAGAAAGTGTAAGTGGAAAAATGTCCCTGAACCCTATGCCAGGAGGCCATGGGATGAAGCACAAACCCCATGAAAACGATAAAGCTCCTTAGAATACACTGGCTTTAATAGCACTATGGTCTCTGTTTCCACTGGAGGTCAGAGCTGGGAGGATAGAGAACACTGTAGTCCAGTCTGCTGCATCCGTGGGAGAACCATTCCTTTCCTGTCTCAGCTGTCCAGGCCTTCCCTTGGTAGAGCAGGGAGGGATAGCTGCTATTTCTCTTACACTTCCTTGGGCAACACTAGCATTGATCGGTTTTGGATGTCCTTCTTTTTCACCTCTGCCCAGATGTCGGAAAGGTCCTGGATGAACTGCTGGATCTGGGGTGGAAAGGAGAGATGGCTGATGGCTGGGCTTGGGGCTTAAGACTGCCTGGGGGTGGCTTTTTCAGCTTGAATGGCAGGTGCCAGGCTTCTCTGAAAGGCACATTTTCCTTGGCTGTAAATGGGGCTGCACAGCAGGACAGGACATTTGCACCCCCAGTTCAGCGCCATGGGATGGGTCTAATGAAAGCGGGAAGTGATGGCCCAGAAACACAGGCTGGATTTGCAGCCAGCTCAGTCACCCGTCATCCCAGTTCATTCAACCCAGGGGCCTCCTCAGGTAGAAACCCCGCTCTTCTGGAACAAGGGGAGGCGTCAGTCAGCACAGACTCCAGGTTGAATCATCCCTGGAGTTCCCACCCCCCTGCTCTGCCAGTGGCACCAGCCCTGTCCTAGATGTTCCCCCTCTGTGGTGGGGTACGAGCCTGATGCATTCTGTTCTCAGTTTTCTCCTGGGCCTCCCCTCTACCAGGCACAGACCTACCCTGCGCCGGGACAGGTGTTGCTATCATTCTCGGGGGGGGGGGGAGGGGGCAGGTGAGGGGCGGGGGAGGTGTCAGCCTGGCTGTACCATGTCCAGCTGCTTGTGGGTGTCCTCCACAGGCACGCTCAAGCTCTCCTTCAGCTGCTTGCTCACGCTCTGGAAGAGGTTCAGGGTGGCCATCTTGATGGTGCCCAGCATGAGGGTTTTCTTGGCAGCTGTGTTCTGAATATGGGCCCAGCGAGACTCCTGGGGAAAGAGGAGAGGCCAGCATGGCCCAATGGGATGATGTATGGACAGTCCAGGAGCACGAAGAGGGCTGGGGAAACCTAAAAATCATTCTTGTTAAGGGACGGCAGATTGCAATGCCATGGGAAAGAAAAGGCAGCCAGTGTGTCTTCAACAGGAACTGTTCAAAGAGGTAATGGTACAAATATAAGAGCACTAGAAATGGGGAAGGAACAAGAACATAAGAACAGCCATACTGGGTCAGACTAATGTCCATCTCTATCATATCCCCTCTTAATTGTCTCATTTGCAAGCTGAAAAATCCCAGTCTCATTAATCTCGTCTAATACAGAAGCTGTTTCATATGCCTAATCATTTTGTTGCCCTTTTCTGTACCTTTCCCAATTCCATCATATCGTTTCTGAGACTGGACGACAAGCTGTGCACTCAATAGTCAGGATGTGGCTGTACCAAGGACTTATAAAAAGGCAATATGATATTTTCTGTCTTATTATCTATCCCTTTCTTATTGATCTCTGCAGAACCAAACTGACCCGAAACTGATCTAGTGAAACTTTTCTGAGACACACAAGGGCTCATGCCTATGATTCTGTCACCCCCCAGCACTGGCTTGGTGCAGTTACAGAGAGACGTGAGGGCAGGGACTGAACCCCGTGGTGAACCATGGAGTCAGGTGTGAGGCTTTCATCCAGCAGTAACCCACTGCCTTGCCAGTCTCTTGTCGCACCACTGCACAGCTAGCTGGGGGAGTTCCCTTGCCCCATGTCTAGTGGGAGAGAGAGGTTACCTTGGGGTACATGTGTAGGGAGCCCTCTTACCCAGACGATGACATCGCTGCGGGCACGGTCAAAGCGCAACTGCAAGCGTGCCAGCTCATTGTTGTGCTGCAGGATCTCGTCGTCCTTCTCCTCCGTATAGTGCGACAGGCGCACCTTCGCCTGCTCAATCATCTCCAGCCCCTCCTGCGCTGACTGCATGAGATCCTGGTGCATCCGCACCAGCGTCTTGTACCGGCCAATAACTTCTTGAATCTCCTCGAACTGCAGAACAGCACACTGGCCATTACTGCCCCTTCACCTCCACACAGCACACCGGGCGTTACTCCCCCTTAACCCCCACACAGCACACCGGGCGTTACTGCCCCTTCACCCCCACACCGCACACCGGGCGTTACTCCCCCTTCACCCCCACACAGCACACCGGGCGTTACTGCCCCTTCACCCCACACAGCACACCGGGCGTTACTGTCCCTTCGCCCCACACCGCACACCGGGCGTTACTGCCCCTTCACCCCCACACCGCACACCGGGAGTTACTCCCCCTTTGCCCCCACACAGCACACCGGGCGTTACTGCTCCTTCGCCCCACACAGCACACCGGGCATTACTCCCCATTTGCCCCCACACCGGGCGTTACTGCCCCTTCACCCCACACCGCACACCGGGCGTTACTGCCCCTTCACCCCACACAGCACACCGGGCGTTACTCCCCCTTTGCCCCCACACCGCACACCGGGCGTTACTGTCCCTTCACCCCACACAGCACACCGGGCGTTACTGCCCCTTCACCTCACACAGCACACCGGGCGTTACTGTCCCTTCACCCCACACAGCACACTGAGCGTTACTCCCCCTTTGCCCCCACACCGCACACTGGGCGTTACTCCTCCTTTGCCCCCACACAGCACACC
>ML685815.1:10850005-10863465 GCA_007922175.1 Pelusios castaneus
TACATGGCATGGGAACAGGCGGCTGTGTGACAGCTCAGTGGTGTGTGGGTGTACCACGGAGCAGCCCTATACGGTATGGGAATAGACACCTGTGTGACAGCTCAGGGGTGTGTTATGTGAGTCCTGCTGGACTGGTTGTACCTGTATGAACTGCTCAAATTTCTGGATATAAGCCTTCAGCTGAATCTCCTTGGCCCTGAGCTCCTCCCAGCGGTTATTCAGGGCTTCCATCCTCGTCTTGAACACCTGCAGGGCTCATGGAGAAAGACAGAAGGCTAGCCAGCTGCTTGGATTCAGTGAGCCCAGTTCAGGTGTCAACAGTTGGTGCTCCCCCACCTGGCCCTCCAAAGCGGGTTCATAGGCAGGGAATGAAGGGGACTCAACTGCAGGTTGTAGGGACCCTGCAGTCATGGCAGGGCTCCCTCATGCTCCGCTCACCTCCTTCTGGGCCTCCATAGCCTTATGCACCAGCATGGCCTCTTTCTTCCTCTCCAGCAGCCGAATGGATGGTGATGGGGATTGCTCCTCTGTCACGGGGAATTTCCTGCCGCAAAGAGTCAGAAGAGTTCCCTATGGGGCTGCCTGTGACTGCTCAAAGCTCAGTGCTGCCCATGGGAGTGTGGAGGGAGCACAAGGGATGGTGGGAGAGGGAGAGATGGTGGAGAGAGGAGAGGGCAGGAGGCATGTGATGTAAGGATTGGTGCGGGGGGAAGGGTAGAAAGAGGGGGGCGTATGGGTTCAGGGGAGGGAAGAGTTGTGGAAGATCACAGAAGCGGGGAGGAAGAGCAGGAGAACGAGAGGGGCCGGAGAGCATGTTACTCACATCAGCAGCTTTAGGAGCTTCTGCCCATACTGCATGCGGAAATACTCCGACAGGTCCTCTTCCTCCATGGTGGCCATTGTGTTTGCCCTCCTGGTGAGCCCTGCTCTGGCCCCACCTGCACAGTTTCTCCCCAGGACACAGCTCAGCCGCCAATTGAGGGAGTTAGTGGCCCAGTGTGGGGCATACCCCCAGTCCCTGAGCACCTCCCGCCTGCTCTTCCCGAGGCCCTCTCTTCCCCTCACTCCTCTCCTTGTCGGAGCCCCCAGCAGACAGAGGGCTGGTGGCTGGCCCCACGCACAGTTGGAATCCATGGAACCCCAGCATCCAGGGTTGGATGATGCCATGACGAGGGTTACTTAGCAACCTTAATGTCCCTGCATTATCTGGCTGGAGCTCTGGTTTTTCTTTTACCTGTAGCTATCACCTGGGTCCCCAGTCGCTGGGCTGCAGGGAGTGGCCACTGGTGTATCCTCATCTTCCCCTTCATATTCCCTTGGGAGAGGGAGGAATCAGCTGAGGGGTCAGCAGGGCAGAAAGCCTAGGACACGGCCTTTGTTGCTAAGCCTGTGAAGCTGGCAATGGCCAGGACAGGGGAAAGGGGAGTAAGAGGGAAGCTATCAAGGGCTTAGCCCTAGCATACCTGGCAGTTTGTAAGGATTGAGTATTCTCTCTGCAAGGATTCATGGACTGACACCCACATGGCAGGGGGCTCACTTATCCCGCACAGGTGAACTTTCTCAAGGGGCACCACTTCCCGTGCCCTTTGTGACCATTCTCGTAGTGCCTGCAGGAAAGGCAGCTCCTGCACAGAGGGTGATGTGTCCATGAGGAGTTAAATCTTTGTAGCATTCTATGCGTGTAGGCTACCAGCACTAGAATTTCAGTCTTTTGCTGCTAGAGGTCCTTTGATGCGTTGGCAATCATGCACATACAGCAGACTGGAGGTATGAGCTCAGAACCAAATGGGGAAGCCCTGTGAAAAATAATAATATCCAATTGGGATCCAAGCCCTGCAAAAAGAGCATTCCACTCCTGGAGCGGGGAACTGGCTGGCTTCAGTCTTCAGTTTTGTAGCTTTTTGTTTCCCAAGTGGAGACGTGCCTGGCAGAGCACTGAGCAGATGCCTCGCTCCGAAGAGTTTCTCCTTCACTTTACTGTCCAGATTCCCAACCCGAGGGGCCTGCTGAATCCACTGCTGCTTCTGGATACTCAAAGAGTGCTGCTGGCCAAAGCTGCTCTTTGTCCCTTATGTTAGGCCAGAAGGTTGTGTCCTTTTTCTTATGATTCAGGGACTTTGTCTTGGCAATGAGGCCTGTGTCCCCTCCAGACCGAATTACTGCAGTCTGCTCTCCCCAGGGGTATAAATCAAGATATTTTCCAGTGCATCCTTTCAAACAGTGAGGTGCTCACCAGCAACGTGCTACTGCTCTACGCTGATTAGCAGTGAGTGATTAACAAATAGGGCTGATCACAGAAATTCGGTTGAAATCCTTTCTTTAATGTAAAATTGGAATTTAAAATAAAAGGATTTTTTTTGTGTGTGTGTGGCAAATGGCTGCTTTCCTCAACATTGGTGACTGTCAGTGTCACCAGGATGTGGTCCCTGTAAGAAGGAAGTGGGATGAATTCTGGACCCAAGTTAGTCCAAGGGGGGCGGGGGGGACATTAATGACTTATCACTCTTGGCTGGGGTGGAGGCTCATAAGGTGATATAAACAACTGGGTGCTCTAGGCACTGCCCAGACTAAGACCTCAGGCAGGACGGGCCTTTAAGAGTTAAGCCTCAGATGGCAAGAACTGTTTAAAGATTTATTTTGAAAAGAAGACACGAGGAAGCAAGGACCTGGGAGTCAGGGATCAGAAAAGTACCAAGTCTGTGGAAAGTCAAGGGTAAATGACTGATGGAAAACAATCATGTGAAGCTGTTTCATTTGATTCCTTCTGAGCTTCCTGTGAAACCCTGGGTGGCGGGAGGAGATAATCATGCACATCAGTAAAAGAGCACTAGGTAGGATGATATGTGAGCTGAAAGAACTGATCATGTGGCGACTATGGGACCCACAGACAGTGGCACATAGCTGATGCTAGGAACACACTGGTAAGGATGGACAGTCATAGTCAGAAAACTGACAAGCAATTTTTTGGGCATGTTTTAGTGGAAAAATGTCAAATTTTGATTGTCAGGGGTTTTGTTCTTTTAACAACAACAACAAAATCAAAATTTTCCCTGGGGACCCTCCCCTCAAGAACATTTCCTGATTAACTCAGATTAACAACTAACCTCAAGCTTTGCCATTAGCCATGCTTTGCTCTCTGGTAATGGTACTAAATTAACTTCTTTCATGCTTACCTTGACATGCCCTTGCTGAGCGAATGCTGGCTATTCTAGGAGTGTCCTTGTCTTACAAGTTAGGAAGATCCCTTCGGGGATCCAACCTCTTATGTCTTCATGGGGTTCAGGACCCGTATTAGTTCTCTGTCTCTTCATTTCAGACTCAGGGTAACCCCCTCTGGTTTAGATCGTTGGCTTTATTTGTGGCAAGTATGTAAAAAGAGGTAAATTCCCATTCCTTCATCAGGCACACACCTGTTATCTTTGCCTCAAGGATGGGCCAGGCCATCTCACCAAAGATGATTGATGTACAATAAATCCTACCATGTATATTATTTCCGGCATATTTAAATCTAACCCTTTACCACGGCTACCAATCCTCTGCAGTATTGCTCCATCCAATATTTGAAAGGGTAGCAAAGCTTGTAATGATACTGTGTGATATGTCACATCTGCCTTTAAAGTCTTAATTTAATCCATACCTTATGGTGGCCGATGTGGAAACATTTACCAGGTGAGTGATTTATGGTAGGGATGCGTGGTGAGCTTCCATGCTCTGCAAAGCAAGTGACAAATAATTATCTTGTCTTGGACCCCACTCAATGTCTACCCCAGGTTGATTTAATGTGAAGACAATGGAACCTTCTGAACAGGTTTTCTACCAGACATGGACTATGTGCTGCAGTGGAATGGTGGTGGCGTTTTACAGACAGTCCACTATGTTGCTGTAGGCAACACAAACCTTGATGCATATTGTTGAGGACTCCAAAATGGCTCAACTTCTTGGAGGCCTTGTATCGTGAAAATTGCTGATGAGAATGCTGTGAATTGGCTTCACTGGACTGCATGCGCTTAATAAACAGTGTATAACATCATTCCCTTATACCACTAATGTGCACTTTGCCCTGCTAGTCACAAGTAGCGTGTTCTTAGCTTTCGTGTCATACCTTACAAAGCCTGGCTTGTACAAGTCTTATTGCACTAGTGTGTAGAATATGGATAAGTGGATAAGAGGGGCTATGTCTACACTGGCAAGTTAATTCGAACTAAGGAAGTTTAATTCGAACTAACTTAAGCCTTGGCTACACTACGCTTTCATTAGTTTGAATTAATGGCTTCCTTAATTCAAACTAATAAATTCACTTATACTTTTCAAAGACAACAGAGTCCTGTGGCACTTTTAAAGACTAACAGATTTATTTATCGCATGAGCTTTCGTGGGAGAAAATCCCACTTCGTCAGACGCTTTGAAGATAGGAAAGTTACAGAGTGGGAGGAGATTAAATGCAGGGGAGTGTATAGGTATACTTTTCAAAGTAAGGGTTAATTCGAACTAGTTAGTTCGAATTAACCCAATGTGGCCATGTTAGTTCGAACTAAGTGCTTAGTTCGAACTAACTGGCACATTGAGCTCAATGCAATTGACTAATTCGAACTAAGCAAGTGCCATGGCACTTGCTTAGTTAGAACTAAAATTTGCTAGTTCAAATTAAGTTAATTTGAACTAACTAAAATTAGTAAGAATTAGTTAGTTCGAATTAGCTTCTAACTGGCAGGAAATGTCTGATCTGGGAGGATGTAGCCAGGGCTGGGGAGGAGCCACTTGGTTCTGTGGCCAGAGTGATGTTGGAGTTGTGCTGAAAAATGGGCGCAACATTTCTTGACTTTGATGCATCATTTGTGTCCTACGAGGGTTCCAAAAGCACCAAGTTATTAATGAAAATCATTCACACATAAGCAGAGCATGTGTTCTTTCCTGTCTCATGTCTGCCCCATTCCTTGCTGCCAGCTGTCTGAGAAGAGAGCTAACATAGGGGCACCAAAAACAATATACAGTCCACAGGACACTGGGGCTGCGTCTGCACTGGTAAATTAAGTCGACTTAAGCTTGGCTTAAGTCGACTTAATGTGCCCTGCGTCTACACTACACTTTGCTTAAGTCGACTTAAGGAAAATAAAGTTGACAATGAAAATTAAGTCGACTTTATTAAACCACCTTTCTACTCGACCTAAGGCTTAATTCGACTTTTTAAAGTCAAATTAAGCCAGTGTAGCCCTGGGGTAGCCCTAAGTTGACTTAGGGCTACCCCAGGACTACACCAATGCCCTCCCTGCCAGGGGGTGGGCACAGGGGGAGCCCGGCATGCCCCCCAAAGGGCAGGGCATGTGGGCACAGTGTGACACTGTCTGGATTTAGGGAAGCATTTATGATATTATTTTCTATGGATATCTCATAAATGCTATAATCCATAGGAACTATGTCATGTTTGGTATCAATAGAAAGGTAGTAATTTGCTGAGAATGATTATTTCGTTTATGTCTAGGAATTCTATTTCGATTAGAAGTTAGGAATTTGATGTTATATCTATACTTTAACTTGCGTCATTCTGGAGGAATGCCTTAGACAGGAGGGTGTGACCAACCATTGTCTCCTTAATGTTAAGGAAGCTCCCACCTACAATGGGCCAAAGGGAGAAACCTGATATTTGGAAAATACCAGGTGCTTTGAACTCTGAAATATTCCTCAAACACCATTTGCAAAGTCCTGTCCATGAGTAACAAAAGCCAAGGTGTCTCTGGCTGGGGGCAAAGGGCACCAGTCTTGAAAATTTCATTTTCGATACAAGTCCGTATTTCATTGGGCAATATATTATGGTCAATGCATTTCAACCCGCTTTCATCTCATTATAAATGAGAGTGGGAGATGGGAGATCCAGCCAGAGAGAAGACTTATGGCTTTGGACAGATCATTTTTTATTGTGGGAGAGCTTGATTAGAGACAAGTGACCCAAACAAAGTGAGAGAAATGCCTGGCTTTTATCACTGGCTTTCAGCACAGCCACATCAGCGACTAGCCATTTCCTTTGAAAGTGCTGTCTAGTCCCTGAAGATGTGAGGGCCTCAAGCAGAAGATGAGCACCTGAGAGATTTCTAGGGGACCCTTGGAAGTGAAGGGGTTTTCTTTTCACTCTGGGGTCTGACCTCACATCTATAGAATTATAGGCTATGTCCACACTTATGAATTTCAGTCAACTTTACTAAGTTGACTTCACTAATCCGACTTTAAGTCAACCTTATTAAGTCGACTTAGAGAGTCTACACTAGACTCTCTAAGTCGACTTGATAGGTGGAGGGAGAGACCAGGAAGCCGCGGTGGCTTGCCCCGGCAAGAGCCAGCTGGCTCTCCCTGGGACAAGAAGCCGGGCAGCTCATCCCAGGAGAGCCAGCCCTGCAAGGCTGGCTGTCCCGGAACCGAGAAGCCGCTCGCCCCTTCTCAGTCCCTGCAGAGCCAGCTGTGCGCCAGCTGACTCTGCCGGGACCCAGGAGCCGCTCACCGCTTCCCAGTCCCAGCAGAGCCAGCCGCGCGCCAGCTGACTCTGCTGGGACCAGCCGCCTGCCTCCTGGGCTCTCCAGCCAGGGTTCCAGTGGGGGAACCCCTCCTGCTGGAGTCCTGGCTGGGGAGCCCTTCTCCCCAGGACCATGGCTCCCCTGGCAGGGAAGCTGCGGGTCTGGGGAGAAGGGAGCAGGGCTCCCCAGACAAGGGAGCCACAGTGGCTCCCTTCTGCCAGGGAGCCATGTGGTGCTCCCTTGTCCCCCCAAGTCGACTTAGGGCATCTACACTGGCTAAGTCGAGTTATTAAAGTTGACTTAGACACTAGTTCAAATTATAACGAGGTGTTATTAATTCAAACTAGTTTTTCCTTAAGTCAATTTAAGGAGCAGCTTAAGTCGAATTAAGGAAAGCCCAGTGTAGACGTGGATTAAATTAAGTCGACTTAAGCCTGCTTAAATCGACTTAATTTATAAGTGTAGACGCACCCATAGAAACAGGAAGGGACCATGAGAGGTCATCGAGTCTAGTCCCCTGCACTCATGGCAGGACCAAGTACCCTCTTAAATCATCCGTGACAAGTGCTTGTCTAACCCACTCTTAAAAACTTCCCATGATGGAGATTCCACAGACTGCCTAGGCAACTTATTCCAGTAGATATCAGTCTGACAGTTAGGAATTTTTTCCTAATGTCCAATCTAAACCTCCCTTGTTGTAATTTAAGCCCTTTGCTTCTTGTCCTATCATCGGCAGTTGAGACTAATTTTTCTCCCTCCTCTTTGTAACAACCTTTTAGGTACTTAAACTGTTATCATGTCCCCTCTCAGTCTCCTCTTTTCCAGACTAAACAAACCCAGCTCTTTCAATCTTCCCTCATAAGTCAAGTGTTCCAGACCTTTAATCAGTCTTGTTGTTCTTCTCTGGACTTTCTCCAATTTGTCCACTTCTTTCCTGAAATGAGGTGTTCAGAACTGGACACAATAGCCCACTTGTGGCTAATTAGGGTGGAGTAGAGCAGAAGAATTACTTCTCATGTCTTACTTACAATACTCCTGTTAATACACCCCAGAATGGTGTTTGCTTTTTTTGCAACAGTGTTACACTGTTGATTCATATTTAGCTTGTGGTCCACTATGATACCCAGATCCATTTCTGCAGTGCTCCTTCCTAGGCAGTCATTGTCCATTTTGTATGTGTGCAATGGATTGTTCTTTCCTAAGTGGAGTACTTTGCCCTTGTCTTTATTGAATTTCATCCTATTAACCTCAGACCATTTCACCAGTTTATCCAAATCATTTTGAATTGTGAACCTATCCTCCAAAGCACTTACAACCCCTCCCAGCTTGGTATCATACACAGACTTTATACGTGTACTCTCTATGGCATCATCTAAATCATTGATGAAAAATTGAAGAGAACTAGACCCTGCATTACCCCCTTGTTATGCCCTTCCAGCATGAGTGTGAACCATTGATAACTATTCTCTGGGAGCGGTTATCCAACCAGTTTTGCACCCATCTTATAGTAGCTCCAGGTTATATTTCCCTAGTTTGTTAATGAGAAGGTGATGCGAGACCATATCAAAAGTCTTATTAAGGCTAGAAAGACTCTAGATATACCACATTTACCACTTCCCTTCTATCCACAAGGCTTGTTACCCCATCACAGAAAGCTATCAGGTTGGTTTGACATGATTTGTTCTTGACAAATCCATGCTGATTATCAGTTAACACCTTATTCTCTTCTAGATGTTTACTAATTAATTTCTTAATTATTTGCTCCATTATTTTTCCTGGTACACGACTGAGGTTAAATTGACTGGTCTCTAATTCCCTGGGCTGTCCTTATTTCCCTTTTTATAGATGGGCACTATATTTGCTCTTTTCCAGGCCTCTGGGACCTCTCCAGTCTTCCATGATTTTTCAAAGAAGATAGCCAATGGCTCAGATATCTCCTGAGTCAGCTCCTTGAGTATTCTAGGGTTCATATCATCAGGCCCTGATGGTTTGAAGACATCTAACTTGTCTAAGTAATTTTTAACTTGTTTTTTCCCTTTTTTAGTTTTTGATCCTTTCCCATTTTTACTGCCCTTCCTTACATCCAACATTGAATCACTACCAACCTTCTCAGTGAAGACCAAAACAAAGAAATCATTTAGTTCCTCTGCCATTTCCACATTTTCTGTTATTGTTTTTCCCTCTTTGTTGAGTAATGGTCCTACACTGTCCTTGGTCTTTCTATTCTTTCTAATGTATTAAAAAATGTTTTTTGTTACCCTTCATACCTCCAGCTAGTTTGATCTCAGTTTGTGCTTTGGCCTTTTTCTCTTACACAATTGTGTTATTTGTTGATAGTCATCCTTCGTGATTTGACCTAGTTTCCACTTTTTGTAGGACTCTTTCTTTATTTTTAGATTATTGAAAATCTCCTGGTTAAGCCAGAGTGGTCTCTTGCCGTACTTCCTGTCTCCTACGCAGTGGAATAGTTTGCTCTTGTGCCCTTTATAATGTCTCTCTGAAAAATTGCCAACTGTCTTCAGTTGTTTTTCCATCTCTGCCCAGCAGTCCTTCTTCCTGGAACAGAATCCCATGGTCGAGAAAGCCAAAGCCCTCCTGCCAACACCATCTTCGCAGCCAGGCATTCATGTCCAGGATGCCTCTGCCTCCGCCCAGGCCCCTACCCTTGACCAGAAGAATTGAAGAGAACACCATCTGCACACCATACTCCTTCACCCATACCCCCAGAGCCCTGTAGTCACTTCTGATCTGCTGAGGGTCACATCTCGCAGCATCATTAGTGCCCATATGGATGAGTAGCATGGGGTAGTAGTCAGAGGGCCAGATGATTCTCGACAGTCCCTCCGTAACATCTCAGATTCGGGTCCCTGGCAGGCAGCATACTTCCCGGGACACCAAGTGAGGCGACAGGTGGGTGCCTCCTTCCTCCTCAGAAGAGAGACCCCAACCACCACTACCCTACGTTTCCTCTTGGGTGTGGTGGTTGTGATCCTCCCAGCCTTGGGGGTGCATGGGTTCTTCTCTTCCACTTCATCTCTTGTTGCTAGGGCTGCATAACGGTCCTTTATCACTATGGGTGGGACAGGAGCAGGAGTGGAGCATTGCCTGTCGCCAGAAGCAGCTAGCTGCCAGTGTCTTCCCTGTGACAGAGTCATCTCCTCCAGAGCCATCTCCTCCTTCCCCGATGGTATGACAGCAGCAGTCCTCTGTAGATGGGTAGCTTTCTTGGCCTTTGATGGCTCTTCATGAATGCTCTCAAGGAATTCCTCATGGGTATGGATGCTCCTAAGCCTAGCCACCTCCTCCTGTAGCACTTCCACCTGCCTCCTGAGAGATTCCACCAGAAAGCACTTTTCACAATGGATGATCCCTCCACCCTGGTTTTCTATGAATGGGAAATGCAGGCCACAATTTCTGCAAATTCATACCAGGATCTGGGTAGAGATATCCATGGTCAGAATGTCTGTCTGGATACAGGCACCGGTGGAGGAGACAGAAGCAGTGACGGCACAAGTGATACGGCTCTTCTTAACCACTGTGGTCTCACTGTCTTTGTAATCTACTCACAGCAGGTTTGGTTGCCTCAGAGGTCAAGGTCCCCTACAATTCGTTCTGTCCCACTGTGTGTCAGGAATGATAAGGGTGCAGAAAGAATGGCTCTGTCCAAGAACTGCAGTTCCCTGGATGAGATCCCTGATGGAGCAAAATGTGTGTGTGGGACGGGACATGTCCAGCAGCATGGGACCTCTCCCCTCCTTGGGACAGAACACTTTCCTCATGAGCCCACCTGGAGGAGCCCAGAGATTCATCCCAGAAACACAGACCAGAGAAAAGAGCAAGGAAGCACCTGTAGGTCCTTGGTGGCTTTTGTAGCTATGTCAGCATGGGAGGGATGGCTCTGTTCTGCTTTGTGTGTCCATCCAGCACCTTTAACTACAGAGGGATGGAGGCTTCACTGCTCTGCACCTTGGACTGTCAGCTAGAGCAGTACAAAATGAGTGTGTCCGACAGGGCTTTTCCTCCACCGTGCACTAGTGTAAATGCTTTGGTGAGTCACACAAAGAATCTCCTGCACCTCGTCAGGAGCCAAGGGGGAGAAGTGCTATAAGAGTCAGCCCAAGATGAGGCCCACAGTCTGTATTCTCTCTCACTGAGACTTTATATTTGTTTTTTCTTTGTTGTTTGCCTTTCTTTCCCCACATGGCTGAGTTTTTTTTTACTCTGCAAGCCTGATCCAAAGCCACTGTGGCCAGTGCAAAGACTCCCATTGATCTCAGTGGGCTTTGGGTCAGGGCCAGTGCATGGTAGACATACGTGGACACTCAGACACACTCCCATACACCTGGAGAAAGGTAATGCAGTCTCTCCTTCATTCACTTCATCCTTAGCCCCTTTTCTAGACAAGCACCTCTGACCTAGGCACCAGGTGCAGATGCCAGTGTCCTAAAAAGACCCCCTCTCCCCGTTTCCCAGAACAAGTGAAAGTACAGCACAGATCCAGGCCTTTGGGGAGGAAGTACGGGAAGGATCCAGGAGCACATCTGACAAGAAAACCCCCAGCCCAGCTTCTCCTCCTTAAGAGTGATGGGGAAGTGTCCCCATCTAAATGAGTGTATGCCCCTCTCTTAGGCCACCTGGCCAGACTCCAATTCATTACTGAGCTGGGGGTTTTATGAATCTGCTTCCCGCAACTGCCAATGTGTCACCTCCTATCAAGGTTTAATCTCTCTCGGCTTCTCCAAGGCTGGACTCCTAACCTTTCTCATTACCCAGGCTGTGATCGTCTTCTATTGCTTTCCCAGCATTGCAGAGGAAAATGCAAACAGCAATCACAGCAGCTGGAAGAAAGCTCTGTGACGGGCTGCCCTGCAGGGAAGGAATCAGTGTGGTCGGTGTGCGATGATAAGCAAACCCTTCTGGCTCTCTGCTGGGCACACAATAGCAATTGCTGCAGCATAGGAATCGCCAGACTGGATCAGAACTGAAGCCCATCTGCTCCAGTATCCTGTCTCTGACCATGGCCAGCAACAGGTGCTTCAGCAAAGTGTCCAGTAACAGAGAGCAATAATCTTCCCCCATAAAGTCTGATCCAACTCTTAAGTAGTTAAAGATTGCTTTATGCCCTGAAGCATGTGCCTTTATATTCCTTCCAAAACACTTCTTTTTGCACAAACTGTTGTGACTCTGGGAACGCCTGTCAGGCACATAATCGTCCACTGCCTCTTGCTAAATTCTTGGCCTCGACAAATGTACATGGCACTGAGTTCCGCAGTCACTTTTCCCACCCAGAGTGTCCTCTGTTTCCTTTATCTGGTTGGCATTTGCCACCATTCTGTTTCATCGCATGTGCCCTGGTTTTTGTGTTATGAGACAGGGTGAACAGATGCCCCTCATCACCCTTCTCCAGAGGCGGCCTTTGGCTATTTGGGGGCCTAGGTGAAGGCCCATTGCAGGGCCCCCTATAGGCCTATTGTGGGCGCTCCTGCCCCCAGCACTCCTTGCCCCCCCCCCCAGTCCCAGCTCTACCCAAATGGCCCTGGTCCCCTGAACCAGCTCCTCCTCCTGCTGCCGATTGAGGCAGAGGTGGCTTTTGGGGTAGATGAAACAGGCAATGGGGCCCCTTAGTGCTTGGGGCCCTAGGCATACGCCTGCTTCGGCAACCCCAAAAGCTGCCTCTGCCCTTCTCTAGAGTCTAGGCCGTTCCAATTTTTATAGTCATAATTTTATAACATTAAAAAAAGACTCATGACTGTTTGTGAATAAAAGGGCCAATGAATCCCAGAGCAGTGGACTATGTGTTGTACTGAGAAGGATACTCACAAATATGGGTTTGTTGCTGAGACTTGGTCCTCTGTGTTCAGGGAGAGGATGTAGGACATCAGTATCTGTCCCCAGCATGTAGAGCAGAGACGCTTGCCTGGGACAGGATAGAGCTGATGAAGGAGACATTGTGGTATCTTCCTCCAGGTGTGTATGCATGGGAGGGACTGGGTAAGAGTGTCTCTATTATGCACATCTCAGTGCACATGAAAAATTTCAGCTTGAACAAATAGTTTGTCAATGTTATTAGCAACTGAAAATGGGGTCTGAAAATGGGAAGCTGAGGGAAGGTGGTACCAGCAGCCTCATCTCTAAGACTAATAAAAACTTGTGATATAAATGACAGAGTGTAAAGGAAAGACGGTGTCTGGACTTTAAAGTCTTTTAGATCATTGCCTGTGAGACTGGCGCAGCTAGATGCACACTGGGACTGGCGCAGCTAGACAAACACTGCACACTGGGACTGGTGCAGCTAGACACACACTGGGACTAGCGCAGCTAGACGCACACTGAACACTGGGACTGGCGCAGCTAGATGCACCCTGAGACTGGTGCAGCTAGACGCACACTGGGACTTGAGCAGCTAGACGCACACTGCACACTGAGACTGGCGCAGCTAGAGGCACACTGGGACTGGCGCAGCTAGACATACACTACAAACTGTGACAGGCGCAGCTAGACATACAATGCACACTGGGACTGGAGCAGCTAGACACACACTGGGACTGACTCAGCTAGACAGCACACAGCACACTGGGACTGGCGCAGCTATACGCACACTGCACACTGGGACTGGTGCAGCTAGATGCACACTGGGACTGGCGCAGCTAGACGCATACTGCTAGACATACACTGCACACTGGGACTGAAGCAGCCAGACACACACTGGGACTGGCGCAGCTAGACGCACACTGCACACTGGGACTGGCGCAGCTAGACACACACTGCACACTGGGACTGGCGCAGCTAGATGTACACTAGGATTGGCGCAGCTAGACGCATACTGCACACTGAGACTGGGCAGCTAGACGCACACTGCACAATGGGACTGGCGCAGCTAGACAAACACTGCACACTGGGATTGGTGCAACTAGATGCACACTGGGACTGGCGCAGCTAGATGCACACTGGGACTGG
>ML685815.1:10884393-10928383 GCA_007922175.1 Pelusios castaneus
GACTGGCGCAGCTAGATGCACACTGGGACTGGTGCAGCTAGACATACACTGCACACTGGGACTGGTGCAGCTAGACATATACTGCACACTGGGACTGGCGCAGCTAGACACACACTGGTACTGGCACAGCTATACCGCACACTGCACAGTGGGACTGGCGCAGCTAGACGCACACTGCACACTGGGACTGGCGCAGCTAGACGCACACTGGGACTGGTGCAGCTAGACGCACACTGCACACTGGGACTGGCGCAGCTAGACGCACACTGCACACTGGGACTGGCGCAGCTAGTTGCACACTGCACACTGGGACTGGCGCAGCTAGACACACACTGCACACTGTGACTGGTGCAGCTAGATGTACACTGGGATTGGCGCAGCTAGACGCACACTGCACACTGAGACTGGCGCAGCTAGACGCACACTGCACACTGGGACTGGCGTAGCTAGATGTACACTGGGACTGGCGCAGCTAGACGCACCCTGGACACTGGGACTGGTGCAGCTAGACGCACACTGTACACTCTTTAACAAAGAGGTATTGAAGGAACTGCATTTCCTGTTGCAGCTGGTCTTGCTGTAATGGTGCTGTTCTTTGGGAGCTCGTGTTTGTCTACACCAGGGCCAAAAGTGGCCCACGGGGCTTTTTAAAATGGCCCATGCTCCAGCCTCTGACTCAGAACCAGGCTGCAGCCACCTGGTCCTGGAGCGCAGCTGGGAGCTCATCTGCGGTCACCTGCCTCTCCTCCATTCCCAGCGAGGGCTGGATTAGGGATTGGGGGTGGGATCAAAGGCTCCAGGGCTGCTGTCCGATGCGGCTGCAGGGTGTGCTTGGGGGCCCATGGATTGGTACGGCTGCAGAGTGTGCTGGGGGGCCTGCGGGTCAATGCGGCTGTGGAGCCTCTTGGGGCTGGTGCAACTGCGGGGAACCAGGGTGGGGGGCTATGGGCTGGCATGGCCGCTGCAGGAGCATGGGCCGTGTTGGTGCTGCGGGCTGGGTCCCACATGCTTGCCCACAATCTGGCCCTGTTCATGGGCATCCAGCCCCTTTTTCCTTTCCTTTCCCTTTTTTTAATGACTTTTTCAATTTTTTTCAAATAATTTTGGCTCGAGGGTCACAAATATAATTTTTAAAACCCTGTAAGGCCACTAGTCTATTTAATTAAAATTTTAATTAAATAGACTGGTGGCCCTTCAGAGTTCTAAAAATTATATTTGTGGCCCTTGAGCCAAAAAGGTTGGGAACTACTGGTCTACATGGACCTGAGTATTGTGAGCAAAACCTGTTATAGAGAGGAGGCGGTCTCCATTTCTCATTAAAATGCCATCCAGGAGCTGTTAGCTCAGTGTTCATGTTCCATGCTGAATAGTAAAGCGATGTTATTGCTCGCTGCACATTCCTGAATGAATGAATGAATGAATGAATGAATGAATGAATGAATGAATGCTCACTGTCGTGGATTTTATCACTCCTGGTCGAAGTAAATTGTCCTAGCATCAGGTTACTGGAATATCTGCTTGCTCTTTCGTAGTTCTGTGTGGGTGGCAAAGGGACTCTGTGGGAAAGGTACTAGATAATGACTCAGGACAACAGCATTCTAGTCCACTGACCTGATGTGTTACTTTGGAAAAGTCATGGTTCCTCAATTTCCCCACCTGTAAAATGGGGGTATTTGTTCTTTTAGCCTGTTTGCGATCCAAGCTCTAAGGAGTATTGCTGTCCCTGGTTCTGCCATTGGTGTGCTGTGTATGAAATCTAGTATGGCTGGCTCCAGTGGCGTGCAGCTCCAGACCAGCCAGCCCCACTCAGAGTCCCACCCCCAGCAGCAGCGCCAGCCCTGGGAGCCCCCCACTGCAGCAGCGCTAGCTCCCAGAGCCCCCCCATCTCCCTATCCCCACAGCACTGGCTGGGCCAGGTGCTCTTGCCCTCAGGCTGGGTGCCACCGCAAGGGGGTGGGGGCCAAGAAGAGAGGGCAGCCCCAGGCCCCCCCAGGCCTTGATATGGCCCTGGTCATGCCCCATTTAAATGTCTGACTTGCAGTTCCAGAAGCAGACACACGCGGACAGGGCTTTCTGTCCCTTTCCCAGGCCAGTCAGAGAAGAGCTTATGGCTCGTCTCCTTTGGCTCTTGGGGACTACAAATAATAGGTCTCTTTGTCCTTTATAAATAGTGCACACATGACATGACATCAGAGCTGGCAGAAGGCAGAATACAGCAGGGCTGGGATTGTAGATCCCTTTATTTACACAAAAGGGGCAGCAGCCTTGGGAGGTTCCCCAGAGGGAGCCCCTGTTGGGTATAAGGAGCTTGTTCTCTCTCTCCTTGCCAATGCTCTTCTCCTAGTCACCATGACCCATCCTGCTGGCCAGTGTTATCTCATTGCTTCCTTGAGCTCCCCTGTTGCTCTTTCTCCACCTGTTGTCTCTTATACTTCGGGGCAGGGTCCATCTCTTTGGGCCTGGGCAGGGCCTAATGCCAATTGGGATCCTGGGGTCTGTCTACACTTGAAAGTTAGGTCAACTTAAGGATGCTTACGTCGACCTAAAGAACCCCGTGTTCACACCAGGCTTTCATTAAATCGACTTAATAACTACTGCTGTTTAGGTCGATTTAACGGCTAAGTCGATTTGTTAAGTCGACCTAAAACCGGTGTGGACACCCTAGGTCGACTTAGTTCCCTAAGTTGACCTAGGGCTGGGGACAAGGGAGCGATGGCTCCCTGGGACAGGGGAGCCATGACTCTCTTCTCCCTGGGACCTGCGGGGGTCCCGGCAAGAATGCTGCCGCAGCTGCCCTCTCTCTGGGACCCGCGCGGGTCCCACCCAAGCAGTGGTTGCTTTTTTTGTTGGAACCCACGTGGGTTCCAGGGAGAAGGGAGCCCCAGCTCCCTTCTGCCAGGGAGCCATGGGTCCCTTGTCCTCTGGAGTCCCCGGGGGCTGGGAGCTGTGGCTCTCTGTCGACTTCAGAGTCTAGTGTAGACTCTGTAAATCGACTTAACAAGGTTGACTTTATGTTGACTTAAGTCGACCTTGTTAAGTTGACTTAACAGAGTCGACTTAGTTTTTTAAGTGTAGACATAGCCCTGGTCCATGACGCAGGCCCTTGGCCCACACCATTGTTAACAGCATCAGACTCTGCAGCAATGTACCCCGGTGCACAGCAATGACTGAATTCAGACGCGGGGTTCCCAGCCTATGGGGTGCAACCCAAAATGAGGTCACCGGAAGGTGTGAGGGAGAGACAGGGCTAAATAGACCCTGCTCCCTGCGTCAGACACTGTGACTTGCTGCACAGCGATGCAGCACTGCTCAGGTTTGGCCCCCTTCCTGTCAGTCATGGTGATGGGGGAGATAGGCCAAATTTGGGAGAGTGGGGCTGTGACCTTGTGGGTCACAGTGCCCAGAGTAGGGAGCTGGATCCAGCCAATCCTGTGGGACAAGAGCTGGGAAGGAGCCCTTGGTGTCACATTCTTTGGTAACTGCTAACCTCCCAATGTGTCCCCCACAGCCAAATGACTCCTGTCTTCCATAACCTGTCCTGCTCAACCCCCAGCTCCCCAGAATGGGCCCTCCCCATGCTGCCCTTCCCCACATCCAGGTGACTGCCACTCTGTCATGTCACCCATCCTGGTCTCCCCTAGCATCCCAGATATTCCCCCCCTACATCCTTGTCCCCAGCTCCTTCCCTACACCAACACCCCAAATCCTGCCCATCCCTTTATCCTCTGCCCCCAACCCCCATGAGATGTGTGTGTGGGCTGAATGGTTTTAGGGAGCTATTAGCTCCCCACCCGTCCTTTGGATCCCTCTGCCCCATATCTCTTCCTAGGCTCCCACTACTCCCCCACATACCTCAGCTTCCAATTCCTTCACCATCTGCCCAGAACTCTCAACTCCTTCCTCATTACACTACCAGGCCCCCAAATTCTCCACCACTCCTTGCCCTCTGTGGGCCACCCGAGGGGTGTGTGTTTTTTGGGAAGTGCCTTGGCTCATCACCATTGCCCCCATTTGCCATTGGAGAAGGTTTCTTCACCTATTTGCCTCTAGCTGGAGCAGCTGGAATCTGAGCTCTGCCCTGCCATGTACCCCATCCCTCCTGCCTCCCCACACTAGATGGATCCCTATCAGGGAGACACATTGGATCTGGGAACATACCAGATGGTTCTCTGGGCCATGACAAGCCTTCAGAGTTTACAGCTGGGTCCTGAGCCAAAACAGCTTGAAAATTGCCTGAGAGAGGATGACAAGCCTTGTGCAGACCAATTACGAATATTCTTCAGCCCTAAAACATGAGAACATTTTTCATTCAATGGGGGCAACTTGATATTTTATCACCATGAAAGCTGCCCGAACCCAACTTCACTCATTTTCCTAACAAATCCAGATCCCACCACTGAAATCCTGCCCCATAGCCTGCAGTCCTTATTCACCGCCCTCTCCCCCCCAACCCCACCCCAGGGTTAGTCTGAAATATTGCACTGTCATTCAGAGTCACTTGGCAAGACTTTGAATTGGGAGACACCAGGACAGGCTTCAGGACATGGCTCTGTAATGTTATGGGACACACAAATCAGGAGTGATGTCAATGGAGTCATGGCGGATGGGAAAGCCATGCAAGGGCACTAGAAACTTTGTGGAAATGGAGGGGTTATGGCAAAAGTGTCCCCTCCCTATCCTTTGCTGGCTACTAGAATGGTGAGCCAGCTGCCCTCTCATCTGGTGCCACAGCAGTCCCTGGTGGGAGAAAAATGTAATTGCAGCACCTCCCCAGCAGAATCTATTATTCTGTGGGTGGAGAGAGGGAAATCTGCTGGCGATGTGAATTCCATACTAACTTTTTTTTTGTTAAAAAGTTGAGGGGCATGATTCTCCCACTTTTCAAAATGGGGGCAGCAAGCCACAGGGAGGAAATATGGGGAGGAGGTTCTACCACTGGCGGAGCCATGTCAGGTAGCAGTGCTTGTTGGGGGGAGAATGAGACTGTTATCGGGACTATTTTGGTGGTTTTTAACAGTTGCAGTGACAGAAGAAGGAAAGAAAGAGCTAGACTTTCTTTAGCTAAAAACAAAAAAAAAAAAGAACTTGAGCAAAACTGCTGTGCTCTAGATATGCACTGTGTCACGGATCCTCCATCTTGGTAACCATCACCAGCACCTCCTTGGCTGGATCTGACTGAGACTGGTCCCTGTAAGCCACCAGTAATTACAACAAGTGCTTGTCTGGTATGCGCTAGAGCTTAAAAAAACCATAAAATATCTCTTCGGTTCCCAAGTTGCAGAAGCAATGGAGGATGATACTGAAAGTTTTGCTGCCTGCAAGGGAAGAGGTTCTCTCAGTGATTTATTTAGTGGAAATGTTGCGTTACTGACTGCTGATTTTCTGTTTGGTGGGTAGAAACTGACAGGGATATAAAGCCGTCAGAAGCCAGGCTGATTTGCATCTCACCAGGCAGGAGTAAGTCAACAGTGTAAGTAAGAACAGGCCCTTATTTCTGCAGTGCAGTGAAATTGCTTTGAGGTAGAGGATTTTCTTGAAACATCCCTAATCACCATTTGCTTCTTCCATCTGCACACTGTGGCTTTATCTCTGCTCCTTTGTCAAGCGTTTTCATCCTCAGTAGATTGTGGATTTTAAAAAAAAAAAAAAGTGTTTCTATTATGCTCTCCATAGCAACTGCATCCGCTTGCCATGAATAAATTACCTCTGACGTGACACTGCTTATTAGAATATCGAAAATGTCATTTCTGAGTCAGATCTTTCTAGTGGGAACATTTTCAATTCACTTCTCCCCTCATCCTAGCCTGGCCCCCACTCCCTCTTTCTAAAGAAAATGGGATTTTTTTGGTAAATGTGCTCTGCAGGCTGAAAGCACCAACAGCTGATTTTTAGGCAGTATAAAGTTTTCCTTCCTGGCCTTTGGGGCTACTACAGCAGTGGAGAAGGTCTATGTTGATGGGTAGTTTGACAGATCAAGCGAGCTAAGGCTCCGTGTCAGCAGTAACCTTGAAGTGTCTTGTAGTGTCATCTCCCCTTCACACTCCTTTATGTATTTTGGCAGTAACCAGCCTCTCCTCAGCATTCACTACCTTGACTGGCTCCAAGTTTAAAAAACGTAGCACATATTCTTCTCACCTTTACATTAGCTGTAGCCCTTTTACTCTGGATTTACTCCAGCGTGCCTGAGAGCCTTGGTATCTGTTCATTAAAACTCAGATTGTTTCCTGTAGGGAAATCAACATCTACTTTCTTTTAAGCAGCTGAGCCAAGATGTTAAGACCAAACCATTCTACTGAGGAGTGGGGTGTTATGAGTTAGGGTCTAGGTGGACTTCAGGTTTGCACTGAGCCCAGATAAGGGTGTGACAGTGCTGAAATCTTGCAAGCTTTGACCCCAAATACTGCACATCTCTAAAGATCAGCTCTTCTTGCATGATGACTGCCTCCATAACCTGCACCAAGAGCAGACATGGATAATGGGGTCTGGTCCCTTTAAGGGGGAATGAGTCCAGTTCGTTGTGACTAATTAGCCACCTCCCAATGAAGCCTGATAGAAGGCAAGTTATGTATGAAAACCCAGACAGTCAGAAGGAAGGCAAAGCAGGAAGGGAGGGAGTGGCATGAATTCCTCAGAGAGCAGGTGCTGGGAGCTGCAAGCTGCTCTGGGGGAGAGCTGGTGCAGGGAAAGAACTGTAAAGAGTTGGTGGGAATGGATTGTCTGGAGCAGGGGGACCATGCAGAGCAGAAGGGAGTTGGTGGGACAGGACAGTCTGGAGCTGGGGAACCATACAGAACAGAAGGCTCTGTGGTGGCTCCTGAGTAAAGGGGAAGACAGCTCAGGCAGGGGCAAGCTGATACCAAGAAAAGAGGGTGACTGGAGGAGCTCACAGGTGAGTAGGCCTTGCAAGTGGACTGTGGGGAGCTGACTGTGGAAGCCCCGAGGTTAGGGTTGTGGTGAAAGTGTTGTAAGAAGCTTGGAGAATGACTGGCAGTGTGGAGAGCCAAGAACGGGAGGTATTGCTGTCTCTCAGGGAGGCAACCTGTGGGGGTGGGAGGTTCCCATGAAAGGGAAAGCAGAACTGGAGAATGGCTGCCTCTTTAACTTTGCAACTTTGAACTGCTCCACTCTGAGGTACCTGCGAAGGATGCATGTCTGTTAATAAATGAGGCCAGCAAACAGACTCCAGGAAAGGAAAAGGGGGCTGGATGCCCATGAACAGGGACAGTTTGTGGGCAAGCATGTGGGCCCCATCCAGCAGCACCAGCACAGCCCATGTTCCTGTAGGGGCTGTGCCAGCCCACAGCCCCTGCCCCGGTTATATACAGACAGTAAAGAATCTGATGAAAAAGACTTTAGATAGTGGGGGTGATCTGTATAAAGCATTGCTGGGTTACCAAAGGATACCCCTGGAGAATGGCTTTTCTCCAGCTCAGCTGTTAATGGGAAGAAGGATCAGATCTAATTTACCTATTACTGATAACTTGCTGTGATCTCAGAACAGTGCTACTATTTGGAAGATGAAAGAAAATCAGAAGTGGAAGCAGAAATATTATTTTGACAGAAGGGCTTGTGATCTTCCATCCCTTAACCCAGGTGATAGAGTGTGCCTGAGGAATCACACCTCCAATACTTGGGGCCAAAGAGGTACCGTTAAAAAACAGCTACATCCATGATCTTATGTGGTCCAGAAAGACCAAGGAGACACATTTCGATGTAATTGATGGGATCTACGACTCATCCCAGAGAGTTCCAACACCGTGGAAGTTGAGGTAGATTCTGGCATGTCTCCCCTGACTGATCCAACATCCGCAACACATGATGAAGGAACTGTCAGGGAACAAGAAAACTCAGACTTGAACGAAGGACCAGTACTGAGAAGGTCTAATCGAGAGATCAAACGCCTGTTATGTGTTGTTAGATGTTTAGTGCATACATCATTAGATAGGTTTTATATGGATCTAAGGGTTAACTTGTTTTCCTTAGGAGGGAAGATGTAGAGAGATGCTTGTAGAAGGTTGTGATTTTAGAGACACTCCCTAGCATGGGTCAGTGTTGTGTGAATTGGGAGATGTGCCCTACAGGTGATCTAACATGGCTGCTCCCAGCTGCACACCCGGGAATCACTCCTGTCTGTGTTATTAAAGTTCTCTTCCTCACTCATCTATATAACTAAACCACAGTTGTATATATGCACGGCGGGACGTGGATGCAGCTCCTGCGCGCGCATATAACTGACACAGCTGTGCGCGCGCAGCAGCTGAATCCACGTCCCGCCGTGCATAAGCCTGTGGATTAGATAGCTCGCGTGCACGGCTGCCCTCCTACCCACCCAGCGGCTCTCTGCACGAATTCCCGCCCAGCGGCTCTCTGCACGAATCAACGTCGCCTGTTGATCAGCGTTGTCTGTTGCTGCCTGGCTGCTGATTCACTGAGTGGCCCGGTGATGCGGCCGGCAATGAGCCCGCCCATTGGATGAATCGCGGCCGTTCTCGAAAGCACAGAATCTCCTCAGGAGTGTTGGAGGCTGTGCTGTGTCCCGTGCTGCGCTGTACTGTAGTAGTGTCAAGTAAATTAAATATATCTCTGTGCTGTGTCCCGTGCTGTGCCAGCCACCAGTGCCACCAGTCGGTGTGCCAGCACCTACTCCACTGTGTCAGCAGTCGTCAGTTTGCCAGTGCCACCAGTGTGCCAGTGCCAGCAGCTACTCCACTGTGTCAACGGTCAGTGTGCTCTACTCTATAGTGCCAGCATTCACCATGCTCTGCTCCACAGTGCCAGCACTTAGTGTGCTCTAATACACTGTGCCAGCTGTCTGTGTGAATTTTTACTCACTGTTAAAAGTAACTTCAATTATGCATCCTACCAGAAAACGACTTCTACCTAATGACACAGCTACAGAAAAACTGAAACGAGCCCGGATGGATAAAGACAATGAACGAAAGTGCCTTCAACGCGCTACAGAAACACCAGAAGCAAAAGAGGCAAGGCTCCGAAAACGAAGAGCTCAAGATTTGGATTAAAAAAAATGAACGAACGTGCCTTCAACGCTCTTCAGAAACACCAGAAGCAAAAGAGGCAAGGCTCCGAAAATGAAGAGCTCAAGAATATGATGAATACAATGAACAAAGGCGCCTACAACGTGCTTCAGAAACACCAGAATCAAAAGAGGCACAGCTCCAAAAAGAAAGAGCTCAACTATCTGATAGACGTGCAAACGAGACTACAGAAAAACGGGAGAACCATTTGGAAGGCTTGCGCAATCGTGCATCCCAAAGATATTCAGAGGAAAATGCAGAAATGTTTGAAGGTCGTTTACAAGGTTTAAAACAGTCAGCATCCAAAATAAGAAAAAGACAAAGAGAGAAACAACAGACAGCCACTGAACAATTCCGCAAGCTAGCTGAGAACGCATTCAATAATGAGTCCACTGTTCAGGAAAATTCATTGGGATTAATGAATGTCATCTGCAGTCATTGTCATTCACTTAATTTCCTTGAAGAAAAAAGTGGCAATACAGCAGACGAGTTTACACGTTGTTGTCAAAAGGGTCAAGTTAACCTCCCTCCTTTGGATAAATATCCTGAATATTTACGGAAGCTTTTGACTAATGATGTACCCGAAAGCAAAAGCTTTATGGAGTGCATAAGATCATACAATAGTTCGTTTGCTTTTGCATCTACTGGGGTAAATATCAAGCCACCACCTGGGAATGGCCCATACTGCTTTCGTGTGTGTGGACAAATACTACATCGGATTGGAACAGTTCACCCTGAAAAAAATGACGTCCGTAAATTTGCACAAATTTACGTGTTAGATCCGGATGACGCAGTTTATCAACGAATGAACCTTCCTGAAAACAAACAATGCACAGAGATGATGATGAGAAACGTAGCTGAAGTAATAAACAATCACCCATTAGCAAAATCTATAAAAATGCTACATGAGGTTGAAAAAGAAGCTAATGCAAAAGCAGAGGCGGAAGGTGTAGTGCCAACTAAAATAGCCTTGGTGTTAATAAATGACAAAGATCAGGATCAAAGACGATACAATGTTCCCACCATTAATGAAGTGGCAATTGTGTTTCAAAGTAAAGATGGTGAGCCTCCATTTCACCGCGATATTGTCATGCATTTATGTCCAGATGGAACCAAACAGCCTAAATTCCAACGTGTAGACATATGTTTTCCTAAACTTGATACTTTAACATATCCAATTTTGTTTCCAACTGGCCAGGAAGGATGGAGTACTGGAATTTCCAGATATAAAAAAAATCAAGCACAGAAAAGATCACGTGTATCAATGAAAGAATATTTCTCCTACAGACTCTCTGTAAGAGATGAGTTTAATCCGTTAATCAATGCTGGAAAGCTAACTCAACAGTACATAGTTGACGTTTACGTTCGAGCTGAATCAAATGATCTCCAGTGGATTAAAAACAACCAACCTGCATTGAGGGCCAATAACTACAAGTCGCTGATGGAGTACATAAATCGTGATGCAGATGTGGTAGATCACCCTGCTGGAAAAGCAGTTATTTTACCATCTAGCTTTCAAGGCAGCCCACGTAATATGCAGCAGCATTACCAAGATGCAATGGCTATTGTTAGAAAGTTTGGCAAACCTGATCTATTTATCACTATGACTTGCAATCCTAAATGGAAAGAAATTACAGATAATCTTATGCCGTGGCAAAAAGTGCAACATCGTCCTGATTTAGTTGCAAGAGTCTTTAGACTCAAACTAAATAACTTGCTGGAAGATATCAAGAAAAACTCTATATTTGGGACTGTTAAAGCAATTGTCTATGTTATAGAGTTTCAGAAGAGGGGTTTGCCACACGCCCATATTTTGCTAATCCTGGATGATGATTCCAAAATTTGCACTGAAGATGACATCAGTAACATACTGAAAGCTGAAATACCAGACCGTGACATTTCTCCACGTCTCTTTGAAATTGTTACCAAAATTATGATCCATACACCATGTGGCAATGTAAATCCAAACTCTCCATGTATGTTGAATGGCAAATGTTCAAAGGGCTTCCCCAAAGAGTTCCAAGAAGTTACACTTGGAAACGTGAATGGATATCCAAAGTATATGAGAAGACAGACAAATGAATTGGAAGTTGTACCGGGTCGTCCTATTGACAATAGCTGGGTGGTACCATACAATCCTTATTTATGCTTACGATACAACTGCCATATAAATGTTGAAATCTGTGCTACAGTAAAAAGCGTCAAGTATTTATTCAAATACGTTTATAAGGGACATGATTGTGCTAATGTTTCAGTGTCTGAAAGTAACAATCATGATGAGACTCGAATGTATGTGGATTCAGGGTACGTCAGTGCTCCAGAAGCCATTTGGAGAATATTTTGCTTTCCAATGCACGAACAGAGCCACACAATTTATCGTTTGCCGGTTCATTTGGAACAAGAGCAAAATGTCTGCTTTCAAGTAGGGAATGAAGTCCAAGCAGCAGAGAGAGCAACTATAAGAGACACAAAACTTACAGCGTGGTTTAAACTGAATCAAGAGGATCCAGATGCTCGGCAGTGGAAGTATTGGGAAATTCCTGTTCACTATGTTTGGGTTGACAATGGTACTTTTTGGAAAAAGCGGCAGCAAGGGGGTGAAAAGGTCATAGGCCGAATGTACACTGTGAGTATTAAAGAGCAGGAAAGGTATTACCTAAGATTACTTCTTCAACATGAAGCAGGACCTAGGTCATTTAACGACATTAGAACTGTGCAAGTTGGAAACGCTGTCAAAGTGTGCAAGACATTTTAGGAAGCAGCTAAGGAGAAAGGATATTTATTGGATGATACAATTTGGCAGAAAACTCTAGAAGACGCAATATCTTATTCAATGCCAGGTCAAGTTCGTCAGCTTTTTGCTTACATCTGTGCATTTTCGTCCCCATCAGATCCACTGAACCTCTGGAATACAAACAAGGACGGAATGATAGAAGACATATGCCACAAGCTGCATGGAAAGGATGATCCTTGCATCAACTGTGAGGCCTATGCACTTAAAGAAATTCAGTTTGCTCTCATACTCCTTGGATTTACTTTGGAGAACTTCAATTTGCCAAATGTTCCAAATACATTACCTCAGTTGAATTCACTCCCAATAAACTTTGAAGAAGAGCAAGATATTGCACAAAGAATGATTTCAAGTTTGAATACATTACAATCCACTACATTTAATAAAATTATTCTTGCCTCGGAAGACAATAGCCCAATGCCCAAATGGTACTTTCTTGACGGCCCAGGGGGAAGCGGAAAGACGTACCTTTACGAAACACTTATACATTTTTTTCTGTGCAAGGAGCCTCTCAATTTTGGCATCTGCTACCACCGGAATAGTCCACCACCACATGTCACTCCTTATTCAAACTTCCAGTTCCGATCACGGAAACATCTGTTTCGAATATGAAAATGGAAAGTGACAGCGCAAATGAGATACGCCTTGCAAAACTATTGATTTTAGATGAATGTACTATGGCATCCAGTCATTTACTCAATACCATTGATAAAATTCTGAGGGAGTTAATGGATAATGATATTCCGTTTGGAGGAAAAGTACTTTTATTAGGAGGTGATTTTCGACAATGCTTGGCTATTGTTCCGCACGCCATGCGTTCCGCTGTTGTTCAGTCAAGTTTGAAATATGCAGAAAATTGGCGTTACTTTGAGAAACTAACCTTGGTAGAGAACATGCGCTGTGCAGATCCAGAATATAAGAATTGGTTGTTGCAACTTGGAAATGGAAACCTTACCAATGTGTTTGAACTTCACCCAGATATTATTGAAATCCCTAAAGAATTTATTTGCGAAGATTTGGTAACAGAAATTTTTGGTGAAGAAATATCATTAGACCAGATACCACTTTTGGCAAAATGGGCTATATTATGTCCAAAAAATATTGACGTTGACCGGATAAATAACCAAGTGATTGGATTGCTTCCTGGACAAAGCTGCATCTTTCGAAGTACTGACTGTGTTCATTCTGAAGACGAAAGTGAGCATCTTAATTTCCCATTAGAATATTTAAACACTATCAACCCGGCTGGATTACCACAACACAATCTTAACCTTAAAGTAGGGAGAATAGTCATGCTGTTAAGAAACCTTAACACTAAACAAGGTTTATGCAACGGTACACGATTGGTTGTGATGAGCATGAGAGAAAATGTTATTGAGGCAGAAGTGCTTACGGGATCCCATACCAGTGATACAGTTTTGATTCCCAGAATTGACCTTACAAGTTCTGACCTGGAATTACCTTTTAAACTTAAATGACGACAATTTCCCATGAAGGCTGCATTTGCCATGACAATCAACAAATCACAAGGACGAACCTTGGATAAAGTAGGCATTTACCTATCTGAGCCTGTGTTTGGACATGGTCAACTTTATGTGGCCTTTTCAAGAGTCCGGCGTTCATGTGACGTTAAAGTGAAGGTTTTAAGTACACCATACCAGGGAGAACTGATTCAAGGACAGGAAAACATCTTCACAAAAAATGTCGTTTATAAGGAAGTTTTTGATTAAATCTTTTCAATTGACCATTTCATGATTTTGTGGTTTTTAATTTGCATAATTTTACCCTTTGAACTCCAATGTTTTTCTTACTTATGAGTGCAGAAACTCAGGACACTCCACCCTCCATCATTTCTCATCCCTGAAAAGTTTGGAGTAAACACTAAGTGATTACCATTCTTCAATTTGCGATTCTTTAGAGAATCGGGGGTTTACTGGTTCAATGAAGAACCCTCAAGATCATTACAGCGCTGAGGAAGCTGAGTGTGGGTGTTGCAAAACCTCCTCAGGCCCAAGCCAAGCTCACAGCCTGAGGTGGTTGAGAGACACAGGTTCCACTTTAGCCAGATAGCTACGTTTCTGGGAAGTTCAAGATAAAAGGTTCTGTTTGATGCTGTCCCTAATTCTGAACCTCTCTGTTTGACTTAAGAGCTTGTGTGCCTTGAGTAGGCTGAGCTCTTCATTGTGTAGACAAATTGAAGGAGACCTTCCCACCTAGGGCCAACCCTAGGGGGGAGCGGGGCCCAGGGCCAATTGGCCTGAGGGGATCCCATCCCATCCTGGAGGGGGGAAGGGCGGGCTGAGCCAGCCCATTCCGCCCCAAGGGCCCCAGCTAAGGCCGCTGCCCCGGCCCCATCCCCATCCCTCCCAGCGCTCCAGCCACGGCCTCCAGGTTGCCAGCGCTGGCTGGGAGCCGGCCACAGCCAGGGACTTCATGCTGCCGGTGCCCCGGTCACAGCCGGGTAGGGACCTGAGGCCGCCGCCACCGGGAGCTGGCCCTGGTTGCAGGGCTGACCCTGGCCGTGGCCTGGCTGGTCCGCATGTGGGGCAGCAGGCCGACCCACAGAGAGGCCTGGCCCTGTACCTGCCCCGCTCTGGGCCTGCCTGCTCCACCCTGGGGGCGGGGAGGGTCAGCCCAGAGGCTGAGCGGAGCACTCACACCCTGCCCCGCTGCCTTTGGCTCACAGCAGTGGAAGGCAGCTGGGAACAGGGCAAAGCATGTCTGTGGGGGGAGCCATGGCGTGGGGCCCACACTGCCCTGCTGGGAGCGGGACAGCGTGGGGCCCATGTAACCGCAGGGCCCGGGGCGATTGCCCCGTTCGCCCCCTCCAAGGACGGCCCTGTACCCACCCCGGTCCTTTCATGGAAATCTAGAACTCTTGGAAGCTCCACTGCTTAGTTACTGCCAGGGAATCACAGGTCAGCCTCAGGAAGCCCAGGATTTAGGACTGGTTTGGAAAAGCACCAACAGCCACATCCTTAGCTGGGGCAAATTGACTCCAATTGGCCTATTACAATTTGCATCAGTTTAGAATGTGGCCCTAGACAAACCTCTGAACTATACACGCCCATCGGGCCTGCAAAATTCAACTGGACTCCAATGATAATGTGCTGCTGTGTCATGACATTTCTGGTACTTCCTGCTTTGTGCTAGGCAAGTCAGTATGTAGAATTAGCCTCTTCTACTGCTCTTGGCCTGAACCAGGAAACACACAATCTGCTGAGGAGAGGGGAGGCAGTTAACTAAGGACATTCAGCCCTGAAAAAGGGAGGGGTTCAGACCAAGTTTTAGCTGCAGGTCTGTGGGGCCGTGGGGTGGGAATTGGAGCAGCATCCTACCTTAGTTGCTACGGTTAAGTAGCTAAAAGTTCTGCTGTTTTTCTGAAGGTTATTCTAAGTCCTCAGACTCTGAAAATCCTGTGATCCTTCTGATCTTTACTGGTTTGTCTCCATGGAGTATAACTTGAGTATTGCCCCTCCCTCAAACCCCCCGCCCCCAGATCTCTCACTCCAGTTAAGTGCTCTTTGAAATGCAAGCTAGCTGCAGGACCGGTTGGTTAGAGCTTGCGGCCTGCTGAGCTAGCTGTTGCTGTTCAGACAGGCCTGTGCCCTCACTTCTGTTCATGTCCCAGCTTGAGTAGGAAAAGAAGGGTGCAGTATGCCTACTCTGTATGCTCTGGTGGCCCTGCTGGAGTCAGGTCCCATGATGCTGGGCTCTGGAGATGGAGACGATAGCCACAATCCCAAGGTACTTTCAGCCTCAGTAGACAAAGCGGAGGGAAAGTGGAGAAGTGAACAGTTCCAGAGGGGTAGCCATGTTCGTCTAGTTCAGTAAAACAAACAAGCAGTTCTGTGGCACTTTTAAAGACTAACAGGGTAAGTCACAATTTTTTATGAGAGCTTCTAGTGTTGAGAGTTCATTTTTAATCTTCTTCTGTTTGTTGTATAGGGTATGGATGACTTATCCTTGTGTGTGTGTGAAATATATTCACCTACAGGCTACATCTGATGAAGTGGGTTGCAGCCCATGAAAGCTTATGCCCGAAGAAATGTGTTAGTCTTTAAGGTGCCACAGGACTCTCATTTTTGTGTATACAGACTAACACGGCTACCCCTCTATAATTTCCATCTCAACTGATGAAGTGGGACTAAGCCCAGGAAAGCTCATGCAATAAATACATTTGTTAGTCTTTAAAAGTGCTGCAGGACTCCTTGTTTGGAGAAGTGAAGTGACTTTTCCAAGGCCACAGAGCTGACCAGTAACAAATTGGGAATGGAACTCAGCTCTCCCGACTCCCCATCCTGTATCTGGCCACTGCACCACACTGCCCTACCTCTTGTGCAGGGAAGTGAATTAAAAAGTTAAGGGGATGTCTTCCTGACTCAGATTCAACGTAAATGGGTGCTGAAACCAAAGCAGACCCTTCCCCCCATCTCCTGCTTCAGCCTTGAGATGAGCCAGATACAACCACCTACCTCAGCTCAATCTTTGGGTTAGGATCTGGACAGGAATGTCCTGGCCAACCCCTGAAATTGTGACAAGCCAACCCAAGATCCTGGATCTAACCCCCAAGCTTACCTGGGAATCTTCAGGCTGAATAGTCTTGTTCTTAGGAGTTTAAAGGGTTAAAGGAAAAATCTGCAGCACTCCAATGACTCAGTGTTATACATGTCAAGGGAGTGCAGAGTGCGCATCGGAGCTTGGGGAGAGAGATGCTGTATAGATCAATACAATGCAGGCCCAGCCTTGCTCTCTAGCTCAACAAGCTTATATTGCTTTCATTCCACTTTGCATCCAGGAGCAGGTGTATCATTTTGGGGGGAGCAGCGAGGATTAGAAGTGGTACCCACAGGTGGCAAGTCACATGGGCCCCTGGTGCTCAGGCTCCACCAATATTAAGGATGGTGGGCCCAGCTCCACCCATATTTCTGTGCTGCTAGGCATGCTGGGGGCCGGCCATGGAGCCTTCAGTGGCACTTGGCCGTGCAGGTGCAGAGTGCAGTGGCCCCCAGTGCCCAGCGCAGCCCGGTCCTTCTGCCTCCCTCCCCCGGACACATGTAGCTGACTGGCCAGGAGCTTCTCTGCTGCCAGCCCCACCTCTCTCAGTCCCGTCCTGCTCCCACATGATGTGGACCAAGTGCCCTGGCCAGGAGCTGTTCCTGACACCACCAAAAACGATACAACCGTGGCACCCATGGTGGTAGCAGCACATTTTAAAGCTGTACAACATTCTCCTGTAGACAAAGCTTGATTTGGGAATGCTTGAAACTGCTTTGCAACACTCTTAGGCTCCATAGAGTAGACATAACCTATGTTACTATAGCTATGGCTGCATAGTGCCCTAAGGTAGGTATATATGATGCTGACAGAAACATTTCTGCTGGCGTAGGAGCACCACCTCCTTGGCTGACACTAGCTATGCCAAAGGAAGTACTCCTCTGCCTGCATAGCTGCGTCTACCATGACCCATGAGGGCTTGTCAGTATCGCTGTGTCAGTTGGGGGACAGGCTTTTCCAAGTGTCTCACCCATGTGCTTATGCTAGGTTCGGTTTTAAGTAGGCCAGGCCTCCCATGGAGACTCCCAGAGAACCTGAGGGCATTATTGTGGTAGCAAGTCTGTTGGGAAGCTATCAGAGATGCAAACAACAAACATCCATTTTACCCAATCCTATAACATTGCTTATGTAATAACGGTTCTGAAGTCTCCCAGAGGGACCACCCAGCTCAGCTGTCTAAAAGCAGGGAGAGGTGCCTACATAATAAGCACTCTAGTGCCCAGAGGGCTTTTCACTCATCAACGAGGACTCAGGACTTTGACTCAGGACTGCTTTTTAAACGCTACTGAGGCCCATGTCTACATAGGGTCACTTTGGAGTTAGGGTAGGTCAACTAAAGATGAGAAGCTACTGTGCGTAAGTTAAAGCATGTTAAGCCCCCATGTGGATGCCCTCATGCAGGTGCTCCCTCTGCAGCATGGGGCATGAGTCACTTGCAGCTTTAAACCAGTGTAAATGGTGGATTCTTTAGATCCGGATTTGATGATTTCAGTAACTCAGCCAGAGGTCAGGGGTCTGTTATAGGAGCGGGTAGGAGGCTCTGTGCCCTGCGTTGTGCAGGAGGTCAGGCTAGATGATCATGATGGTCCCTTTGGACCTTAAAATCTATGAACAGGTTCACAAACTCCAAAGTCATATGGAGCTGCCACGAGCCCCTACCACAACCACAGTATTCTTCCGGAAGCTGGATAAAAGCTTCGAAAGCTATTTGGGACTGGTCTTCACCAGTGTCCCTCCACCTTTATTGGACTGGAGAACACTTAAAGGTATTAATTACTTTATACAGAACACCTGGTGAAAACTTGCTTGAAAAAACTGATATATACTGGCTGTAATGTTCATAATATCTGTGTACTACACATTCCTGTGAAAATGATTCAGGAAACTGACTATTTTACAAATATAACATGTGTTCATCTATTCTTGGAGTCAGGTTCATTAAAGAAAGTGTTACCAAGAAAGTTAAGTTCAAGCAATTTTGATGCCAGTGGTAACAGCGGCGGGAAATTTAAAATGCCCCAGCCGCAGCAAAGGAGCAAGCTTGCTTAAGTCGACTTAATTTACTCTACATCTACACCACTGTTTCCTTAAGTCGACTTAAGCAAGCTGCTTAGGTCGACTTAAGGAAAATAAAGTCGACTTAATGAAAATTAAGTTGACTTTATTAAACCTTGTTTTAATTCGACTTAGGGCTTAAGTTGACTTCCTAAAGTCGACGTAAGCCAGTGTAGACACAGGGTAGCCCTAAGTCGACTTAAATGGCTGCCAGGGCTCCCTTCTCTTCTCCCTGACATTCCTCCCAGAGTTCCTGGGACAGGAACCCTGCTCTATCCAATCACGGGTCAGGACACAGCTCTGCCCCCCCTCAAGCTCAGAGCTGGCCTGGCCTGCTTCACACAAACACACACATGGCTCAGCAGGGCAGCGAGGGCCACAGGCGTGCCCCCTCATGAAGCCATGCAGTGATCCTGGCCCTCATCACCCTTTGGGGAGATGAGTCGGTGGCCCCCAGGCTGCAGGGCAGCCAGAGGAACCGGGAGGTGTATGCCTCCATCTCAAAGGCCCTTGCAGCACAAGGGTACACCCGGGACACCCAGCAGGTCCGGATAAAAATTAAGGACCTGGGACACGGGTACCAGAAGGCCTGGGAGGTGACCCGCAGGACAGGGGCAGCACCCACCACCTCCTGCCGCTACTACCAGGAGCTGCACGGCTTCCTGGGGCAGGAGGATGGGGGTACCCTGCTGGCACTGTCGACTCTGCCGAGCCCCTCTCCCCCGATGACATCCGGGAGGAGGGCTCGGTGGAGGAGACCGTGGACCCTGAGGAGGGGGAGAGCAGCCAGGCCCAAGATCTGGAGGGCACCTTGCCACCCCAGGATCCAGCTGTCAGTCCGGAGCTGATCCCTGCCCCGACGGCTGAGCCATCCGCCTAGCTGGAGGAGGAGGAGCCAGTTCCCCCCCAAGAGAAGGACGCAGGCAAGAGGCCAGCACCACAGGGACCTGCTGTAGCTGCTGGTGAGTGCTCCCCCACTCTCTCCCTACCCCCTGGGATCAGGGCCGGGCATGCCTGTGGGACAGGGACTACAGGGGGACATGGCCCAGGGACAGGCAGAGTTGGGGCTGGAGGAGGCACTCCCACAGGGGTAGAGTTGCTGGGGGCTGTGTGGTGGAGGGGAGGGGGACCCCCAAGGCAAGCGGGGCAGGGGTGTGTCTGCAGATGGGGAGGGACCATAGGCAGGAGCCCCAAGGCCACACAGCATGCCCCCGACACTGCTGGCACGTGGCCCAAGGGGAGACCTCCCCGAGGCAGGGCTGCCTGCAGCCCACCACTGTGGGCACTGCACCCGACCTGGGCAGCACAGCGTGCCGGCGTGTACCGGGGGGCCCTATGCCAAAGGACAGGGACTGGCAAGCCGGGGGATGGTCAGGGGACAGCAACTGCTGTCAGACTGCACCCCACATGGGCTAATGGGAGGGACTCTCTTCTGTACTTCTTCCCAGCAGCTCCCGACTCAGGACACCTGGTGTCCCAGCAGGCCCAATCCGGGGTCGGAGGAGGCCGCGCTCACGGGGTGAGATCTTGGAAGACCTCATCCACATGAGCGAGAGGATGGAGGCACGCCTGGCAGCGAGGCAGGAGCAGGACAAGGGACACCGCAGGGTCGAGCAGCGGCTCGACCTGCTCAAGCGCCAGACCCGGGCTGTGGAGTGCTTGGAGGACAGCATGCTCCCCCAGGGCCCTGTCCTGCGCCCCAGCGGTGGCTCCCCTCAGCACCAGCCCAGGACCCGTGGCAGACGCCACTAGGCCAGGGACCCGCCTCCTGGAGGCCATGGCCTGTGACCCCTTCCCCTGACCTCCCGCTCCCCCCGACCCCCTTCCCTCCCCCCAAACCTCCCACCTCCCTCGACCGTCTTTACTCGCCCCAAACCCTCCACCTCCCTCGACTGTCTTCACTCCCCCCAAGCCGCCCAACCCCCCCACCTCCCATCCCCCATTATCCCCTAAATAAACACATTGTACCCCAATATATGTTTCTTGGGTTTTTTTATTGGTTTGGGGGTAGGGGGAGACAGGTGTGTGGGAGTGAGGGGGCAGGCATGGGTGGGTGGTGGAGCTGACGGGGCCTGGGAGCAGGATTAGTCCTCAGTGGGCCTCGTTGGCAAAGTAGGCCCTGAGTGCATCACTAATGGTCTGCGCCCGCTGGAGAGCTCGCTCAGTCTGGGGCAGGGCATCCTTGGGCTGCTCATAGTGAGCGGCGAGCCCCTCTGCCTCGGCTTCCCAGCCGTGGGGGACCCTTTCCCCCCGCAGCTCGCAGATGTTGTGGAGGCAGCAGCATGCACTCACAATCTCCAGCAGGTTGCTCTCTCCGAGCTGCAGGCGGGTCAGGAGGGCCCTCCAGCAGGTCTTCAGCCGTCCAAAGGCTCACTCAACGATGCTGCGGCACCAGTTGAGCCTCTGGTTAAAGAGGTCCCTGCTGTTGTCAAGGCGGCCTGTGTACGGCTTCATCAGCCAGGGAAGCAAGAGGTAGGCGGCATCTCCCAGGATCAGGAGGGGCACCTGCATCTCCCTGAGGGTGATGGTGTGGTCGGGGAAGAAGGTGCCCACCTGCATGCGCCTATAGAGGGCGGAGTTCCGCAGGATCCTTAAGTTGTGCGCCTTCCCCGACCAGCCGACGTAGATATTTTGAAAGACCCCGCGGTACTCCACCAGGGCCTGCAGGATGATGGAGTAATAGCCCTTCCGCTTGATGTAGTCCCTGGCACGGTGTTCCAGGGCTCGAACGGGGACATGGGTGGCGTCCACAACACCCACACAGTTCGGGAAGCCCAGCCCGGCGAGGCCTTCGAGAAGGTCATGCAGGTTGCCCTGGGTGATGAGTCGGGCTAGCAGGACTCGGTTGATCGCCCTGCAGACCTGCCTGATGGCAGTCCCCACGGTGGCCTTCCCGATCCCGAACTGCTGGCTGACGGAGTGGTATGAGTCCAGGGTTGCCAGCTTCCAAAGTGCGATGGCCAATCTCTTGTCGACGGGCAGGGCGGGTCGCAGCTGGGTGTCCATCCGCTGCAGAACCAGGGTGAGCTCACGGACCAGCTCGAGGAAGGTCCACTTGCTCATCCGCAGGTTCTGCAGCCACTGTGCGTCATCCCAGGTGGTGAGGATGACTCTTTCCCACCAGTCAGTGCTGGCTGCACATGCCCAGAGGCGGCGAGGCACGGCACGCACCTTGCTGCCTGCAGCTGCTTGCCAGGCCAGCAAGGTGGGGGTCAGGCTGGTGTCTGCCTCCGTGCTGCTGGCTGGCAAGCGAAGGCTGGTCCAGAATAGAATCAGCCTGAGCAGTAGCTGCCAGGTGCTGCGCAGCTGCCTCACAAGTCACCGGAGAGAAGAGCTGGGTCCCTGACTTGCTCACCCTCCATTTTGCCAGGTACACTGGGGAAGGTGCTGAGCTAACTTCCTCTTTTATGGGACTGGCCGGGGGAGGGGGAGCACTTCCTGACTACCACAGGCCACACTTCCCATCATGCACCACTCCTAGTCCCCCTAGCCCCTGCCAGTCGACTTCTATCCTATGCCCTCTGGCTATGTCTACACTTGTAATTTTAAGTGTATTTTAAGTCTATTAAGTCGACTTGCTATTTTAAGTGTATTTTATAGACTTAAAATTATAGAAGTCTATAAAGTCATGATTGGTGTGGAGAAAGTAAATAAGGAAGTGTTATTTACTCCTCCTAACAGAAGAATTAAGGATTCCCCAAATGAAATGAATAGGCAGTAAGTTTAAAACAAACAAAAGGAAGTATTTCTTCATAAAATGCACAGTCAACCTGAGGAACTCCTTGCCAGAGGATGTTGTGAAATCCAAGACTATAATGGAGTTCAAAAAATGAACTATCTAAGTTCATAGCAGATAGGTCCCTCAATACCTATTAGCCAGATGGGCAGGGATTGCTGTTTGCCAGAAGCTGGGAATGGCTGACAGGAGGGATCACTTGATGAATGCCTGTTTTATTAATTCCCTCTGAAGCACTGGCCACTGTTGGAAGGCAGAATACTGGGCTAGAAGGAGCATTGGTCTGACCCTTTCTTATATTCTTAAGCAGTTATGTGGGGATCAACAGATTGGGAGTAGCAAAGGAACAGGTAGTGCTGTGTGCATGTTTCTTTAAATTTGCCCTAGATATGATAGGCTCGTAGGGTGCGTCTCACTTACAAATTAAATCGACTTAAGCTTGCTTAAGTCAATTTAGTTTAATCTGTGTCTACACTACAATTTCCTTAAGTCGACTTAAACTGCTGCTTAAGTTGACTTAAGGAAATTTAAAGTCGACTTTATAAAACCTTGTTTAAAGTCGACTTAGCCAGTGCAGACGCAGATTAGCCCTAATTCAATTTAAAGTCAACTTAAAGGGCTCCAGGGCTCCCCCACTGCCCTCCCTGCCAAGGTGGCTGGCATAGCCAGTGCCTGGCGTGCCCCCCTACAGGGCAGGACACAGCCCTGCCCACCCTGCTCCTATGCCCTGCCAATGTCCCTGTCCTGCTCAGCCCCCTTTGTGCCCAGGTACAATGGGGCAAATGCTGAGCACCCTGGCACTTGGCAAGGGGTGCCCCCCCTGCCACCGTGGACTGGTCCCAGGTCCACCTAGCCCCTAGAAGTCAACTTAGGTGTCCAGTGTGGACGCTCTAAGTCGATTTGGCACGGTCCCCTTTAAGTCGACTTAATTTTTGAGTGTAGACATGCTAAGTCGACTTTGTTAAGTCGACTTAGCTAAGTTGACTTATTTGGCCAAGTGTAGACATAGCTGTAGAAAGTTCTAGGCAAAATCTGTGCAGTGAAGCTGAGATATAGAGCAGTTTTAGAGCTCCCCAGTGTTGCTAACTGAAAAGCTCAAAGATCATAAGGTTGGTTCCAACTTCATACAATTAAAAAGAAAACATTATATTGTATATTTCAGGTTGGTTTTGATGTTTGAGCTCCACCTTCCCTCCTTGTGTTTGTGTGTGTGTATGCATTGGGGGGTGGGGGAGGGGGCACTACCTGCCTTTCTAAATTCACTTTTCACAGTTAACACTTGATCTTAATGGAACTACAGCTGATTTACTGTTGAAAGAGGAGGGGAATCAACCTAAGGGCCTCCACTGCCCATCTCCCTAAGAAAGGGAAGCGAATTGATGGGGTTAGTTATGAGACTATTTGTGAACATTGTACTTGCTATATCTCAGCTCAGACTTGAGCTCTGAGCCCTGAGGGCCATATTTGCTGGCCTAGCAATGTTTGTGTGTTCCCAGGACACAACTGACAGGTGAACCTTTATCTCAAAATATTTTATTTTTCTGATTTTAATTACGAGACTCAGCCAAGTATAGATCATGGCCATCAGCAATAGAAGCTTCCCCACTGTCTGTCACCAATAGCTAGTGTATCCCATTTGTCTGTCTTCTATGTCTGTTGTCACTGATTTGTGCATTAGTGCCAAAGAATGGCTGGCACATTTTCAAGGTAAATGCTATTCAGCTTTGTGGCTTCTGTGACCTTCAGCCCTGCCTCTTTGTGTTGCTGTCACGTGTTTTCTCCTTATCTGGATGCAAAGGGCCACAACAGGCTCCAATGCTGCGCAAGTAACGTCATTCAACCACACACTTGCCGTAAGTTACCTGCTTGCTTTTTGGTGCCGCAAAGAAATTCACAGCCTGCCATATGCCACTCTTCAGAATGAGCCAGAGAGCCCAGTGTCGGACCTGGGGTAAGTCTTTCATGCTGCACCAAATGTGACCATTGTCTGAAGCTGAATGGCCTGCTTACTCCGGAGTTCACAGAGGAAGAGATGGAGATATGTAACTCTGGCTTGCGGCTGTTGTCTGATGAAAAGCACGTCACAGTTCAGGGCAACTGCACCTGTGTTTCCCCGCAGTGGTTCAGCAAGTGCGCCAATGCTCAGCTCCCAGCTCCCTAATCATTGCCCTTCTGGGAGGAGACCTGCCTCTCTGGAGTGACCAGGGTATTCCTAGGCCTTCACTGTGTTATTGCCAGCAAAGACAATCAGCCTAAAGAGATCTGCTTCTTTTTCCTTTCGAGACTGATAACTTTCAGCTGGAACAATCTCTCTCTTATCATACAGGGCCGTCCCTGGGAGGGGCAAACGGGGCGATCACCCCAGGCCCCACGGTTATGTGGGCCCCGCACTGTCCCGCTCCTAGCGGGGCTGTATGGGGCCCACGTGCACCGCAGTCCCTTCTCCCGCAGCTACCCCGTTGCCTTTGTCCCAGAAAAGCATAGTGTATAGACAGAAGGTGACCCAGTGGGCTAAACACTGTTTATGTGGCCATTCTTGTTATGTTGTCATCCATACACTCATGCCCCTTCTGTCCAAACAACTCTTGCTAAGCAAGCACATTTATTCCTACAGTGAAAGCATTACAGAGAAAATATATAAAAAACAATAAAAGAACTTCAATGCCTGCTAAAAAATTTCCATAGGTCACCCCACCTCCAACCTCGGGCTCTGATAGGTGATAGTGCTTCAAAACCCAAACTGGTTTCAAAACTGACTCAGATTCAGAACAAGAACCCAGGCTAGGACATTTCTTTGTACAGCTCAGGTTTTTGATCTGCGGTCTTTGGATACAGGTAATCAGCAGACAAAGTTCCTCTATTCAGGACCTAGCTTCACAAGGCTGGGTGTTTGCATAATCAGTAGTGGAAATGTTTGTTAACTCTCCTAGGGAGTCCCCAGGAAATCCACTTCACACTTACTATCCCAAAAGTCCATACTCATCTGGCACAATTTCAGTATAGTTCTTTCACCTCCCAGGCCTCACATCACATCCCATCTAAACCTCCCCAACCATACAACCCAGCCCACAATAATACAAAAACCTTGCATGAACTATAATGGACTGCAAAGATACTTCAAATGAATTCAATAAGGTCTCCCAAGGATGAGCAGGGAATTGCCATCTCTGTCACAACCATGACCTTAAATTCATGTGCAGCACAGAGAGATCAGGGTGCAGTATTGAACAAGCCTTATAACCACTGCAGGAAAGACCTAACAACCATAAGAACGGTTATATTGCTTTTGTTCTTCACTTAGAAAAGAACTTGATCACTGCACACAAAAAGCTATGGTGAGAAAATTCACCAGTCTAGTCATTATGTACAACGTTCTCTGTGGATTAGCCCCTTTTTCTATTAGAGAATCTTTTGTGAACCATCCTGATTTTCATTTAACATAGACTTATAGAAATGGAGGGCTGGAAAGGACCTCAGGAGGCAGGACCAATAGTAAGGAGGACAGAGATAGATGAGGCGTTGGGAGAGCAAAGGGAGAAAGAGCTGGAGGTGGAACTGTGTAGGTTAGGGGTTGGCAACCTTTGCTGATCCCATGCCAGCCCCTTCTTCCTGTCCCTCAGCCCAAGCCGGTGGCCCTCTCTGCTGAAAAAAAGTGGCCGCCACCTGAAAATTCAACGGCAGACGTGGCTGAGGTGGTGGAGGGGAGAGGGTTCCCAGGCATGTTGCCAAAAGGAGCAGGCCAGAGCAGCTCCTCTTTATGGTATGCCTGTTGAGGGGATCCCCAGGCACACTGCAGAGTGATGCCTCTCTTTGCTGCTTTTTTCTGCCTCCTCCTGGGGAGCAGGTCCCTAGGTATACTGCAGAGAGGAGCTACTCCTGGAGGCTTATTTGTGCCGCGTGCCTCAGGATGCCCTCCCCAGGCATGCTACCGAAAGGACCTGACTTGAGTGGTAGGACTGGCAATTTCAGTGGCACCGCAGAAGGCGCTACATACTCCAAATAAGCTTGCGTGCCACTCTGGCACACATGCCAGGGTTACCTGAAAATACAAAGATCTCTGTGAACTTTACTCTTGCTATGTCTGAGGCCATACATAGATGAATAAGTTTGACTAGGAATACTGTATCCCAAGTGCAGTTTGGCACTTCCCTACAAGGCAGTCACTCACACCAGACGGCCAATTCCTCTTCAGCCAGTGAGCATAAGGGAATTATTATTCTGCAGCTACCCCATGGAGAGGAAGAACATCTTGTCCTCTGAAAACTTAACGTCTAAGGCTATGTCAAACTTAGAAAGCTAAGTTGACTGTAGTATGTTGCCTTTATTAAGTCGACCGTACCAAGTCAAAGTAGAAAGTCTACACTAGACTCCCAAGTCAACTTGAGGCATACTTTATCAAGTCGACATAGAGAGTCTACATTGGGCTCTTAAGTCGACTTGGGAGGGTTGGAGGGGTGCATCGTGGGAAGTGTGGCAGCAGAGAAGGTCTCCCCTCCCCCCGGCCATGCCTTCAAAACAGGAAGTGGGCTCAGCCCCTTCCCGTTGTGTCTGACAACTCAGAGCCTCAACAGGTCATGGATCTGCCTCTTCTCCTTATCTTCTCTATCTAAACTGACCTCATAGTAGAACTTTATGCTCAAGGTGCTCGGCTGTCAGATGTTTGTACAGCCAGTCTCTGCCTCAGACCAGGCAGGGCCCCGATCTTGCCTGAAGTTGTTTCAAGATGGAGAGTCTCCAGCAAAAAGCCCCAAATCATTCGACTTGGGGGGTGGGCGAGTTGGAGGGGTGCATTGTGGGAAGTGTGGCAGCATGGCAGCAGAGACAGTCTCCCCTCCCCCGGCCATGCCCTCAAAACAGGAAGTGGGCTCAGCCCCTTCCCATTGTGCCTGGAAACTCGGAGCCTGAGCAGGTCATGGATCTTCCTCTGTTCCTGAGCAACACCTGCCAGCTAGTGGTAAGGCTTCTTGTGCAGTGCAGCAGGCCTGTCCGGCGACATGCCAGCGCGGAGAAAGACAACAGCCTGCCCCCCGCCCAGCTGCCCCAGCAACCTGCCGCAGGCACTGCATCATGCTCTGTGCCTTGTCGCCTCTGGGCACAGGAGGCCAGCAGCGACTGGTGGGAGTGGATCGTCCTCACCATCTGGGATGACAACCTCTGGTTGCAGAGGTTTAGGATGAGCAAATGGACCTTCCTCGAGCTCGTCCATGAGCTCACCCCAGTTCTGCAGTGCATGGACACCTGACTCCAACCCACCCTGCCTGTAGACAAGCAAGTGGCCGTCGCCATGTGAAAGCTGGCAACCCCGGACTCCGACCGCTCCATGGCCCAGCGATTTGGCATCGGGAAGGCCACTGTAGGGACTGCCCTCATGCAGGTCTGAAGGGCAATCAGCTGGGTCCTGCTAGCCCACCGCATCATCCCGGGCAACCTGCATGAACGCCTCGACGGCCTCGCCCAACTCAGCTTCCCCAACTGTGGGGGCATTGTGGACGCCACCCACATCCCCATCCGAGGCCCAGAACACCACACCAGGGACTATGTCAATCACCAGGGGTACTACTCTGTGGTCCTACTCTATGTGGGCTGGCCGGGGAAGACGCACAGATCCTGCACAACTCCCCCCCTGTTCAGGTGCATGCAGGTGGGCACCTTCTTCCCCAACCACACCTTTACCATCGGGGACGTGCAGGTGCCAGTCCTGATCTTGGGGGATGCTGCCTACCCCTTGCTCCCCTGGCTGATGACGCCATACATGGGCCGCATGGATGCCAGCAGGGACCTCTTCAACTGGTGCTGCAGCATCGTTGAGCATGCCTTTGGCCATCTCAAGGCCGATTGGAGGGCCCTCCTGACCTGCCTGCAGCTCGGGGAGAGCAACCCCCGGAGGTCGTCACTGTATGCTGTTGCCTGCACAACCTCTGCGAGCTGCGGGGGGGAAAGGTTCCCCCACGTCTGGGAAGCCGAAGCTGAGTGGCTCGCTGCGCAGTACGAGCAGCCCGACAACACCCTGCCCCTGACTCAGCGGGTCCAGCAGCAAGCACAGCTCATCCGCGATGCACTGAATGTCCACTTCGACAGCCAGGACCACTGAGGAGTGGGACTGCTCCCAGGCCCCATCACCTCCACCACTCGCCCATGCCTGCCCCCCGACACGTCCCCACACCAGTAAAAAGCATGACAGACTATATAACAGTGTTCAGGGTGTTTATTCAGAGGGGGAAATGGGGGTTGGGAGCTGCTGGGGTTGGGAGGTTTGGGAGGAGTGAAGAGGGTCAGGAGGAGTGAAGGGGGTCAGGAGGAGTGAGAGGGTTCAGGGGGAGTGAAGAGGGTTGGGTGGAGTGAGGGGCGTTGGGGGGAGTGAAGAGGGTTGGGGGGAGTGAAGACAGTCAGGGGGAGGGGCCGGTGCTAGTGGCCTCCGGAAGGCGGGTTCCGGGCTGCCTCTGGAGCGCAGGGCAGGGGCCCGAGAGAACAGACGCTCCTCCAGGTGCTCCAGGGACTGGGTCAAGCATTTGCTCGAGCAGCCTCTGCTCGCTGCTCTGTAGTCCCTGCTCGACCCTCCATTGGGCATCCTCCTGCTCCCGCTGGGTGCTGGCCTCCCCCTGCTCCAGCACCACATTCTCGTCCCCCGAGCCCTCCTCCTGGTCATTGTTGAGGGAGGGGGGCTCGGCAGAGTCGATGGTGTGGGCTGGCAGGCTGCCGATCTCCTGGCCCAGACAGGCATCCAGCTGCTGGTAATAGCGGCAGCTGGTGGGGGCTGCCCCTGTCCGGATTGTCTCCTCCTGGGCCTTTTGGTAGCCCTGGCGGAGGTCCTTGATCTTGACCCGGACCTGCTGGGTGTCCTGGGTGTGGCCCTTAGCAGCCAGGGTCTGGGAGATGGAGGCATACACCTCCCAATTGCGATGGCTGCCTCGCAATTGAAAGCTGACTGCCTCATCCCCCCAAATGGCCAGCAGGTGGCTCCGGGATAGGGCCCACCTGCGGCACTGGCTCTGCTCTGTTTTGCCCTGCTCCCAAGCAGCAGGGTGGTCAGGGGTGAGTCCTGCCCTATGGTTGGCCTCTGGGAGGGAGGTCAAGAAGGAAGGTCTGGAGGCCATGGAGGTTGACTTAGGGCTACTGTGCATCTACACTGGCTTAGGTCGACTTAATGAAGTCACCTTAAGTGTTAGGTCGACCTAAAAGGAGGTGTTATTAGGTGTTATTATGTCACCTTAACTTTTCCTTAAGTCGGCTTAAGGAACTGCTTAGGTTGACTTCAGGAAAGCCTAGTGTGGACACGGAGTAGATTGAGTTGACGTAGGCCTCCTTAGGTCGAATTAATTTGTAAGTGTAGACGCACCCTAAAGCTATGTCTACACTTGTTCAAGTAAGTCGACTTTGCTAAGTCGACTTAGCATGTCTATACTGTAAATTTAGGTCAACTTAAAGTTGACCTTGTCAAATCAACGTAGAGCGTTGACACTGGATACCTAAGTCGACCTGTAGGGGCTAGGTGGATGTGGGAATGGTGCATGGTGGGAAGAAGCACACCCCTCGGGTGCCCCCCTTCCCTGGGCACCCCTTCCAAAGTGCCAGGGAGCTCAGTATCTTCCCCATTGTACCAGGGTTCATGGGGGCTGAGCAGGACAGGGGCAGGGGCAGGGTATAGGAGCGGGGTGGGCAGGGCTGTGCCCTGCCCTGTCAGTGGGCATGCCAGGCTCTGGCTGTGCCAGGTGTAACCTTCAGGTGGGCTAAAATTAATTAAATTGCCCTTCTCCAGTGCCTCACAGAAATACACCCCAATCCCTGTGGAGAAAGCAGCTGGAGACCCAGGATCCAGTCTGTATGGGACTCACAGCAAAGATTGTTCAAAGCAGATAAAAACAAAGAAAGAAAAGTAATGAGTTTTATTAAACATTAACTTTATAAATCATATGATTTAAGAAACAAAATAATGACTACCATATAAATCTATACCAAGATGTGGCTAATTTTGGGAACTCACATTTACTATTTCACAATACATATAAACAAGAAAAAAAATGAATTTAAACAGAGCAGCCCCCCAGAAACACTCTCCACTCAAGTGTCCCAAAGTTCTGGTGGAGTTCACCCGGCTCTCAGTGATCGTCTCTGTAGGCTAAGCTCAAAGGCTTGAGTAGGAAGCAGCAGCTCCTTGTTCTCTGTCTGCTGGACTCTTCCAGGCAAACCCTGCTCTTCAGTCAGCTTGCTGCTTAGGCACCACTCATATATATATACAGAGAGAGCTGAAGCAAAATGCTTCAGAGTGTGGGGGGGAAACAACCTGCTGTCTGCGCCTGGCTCGCTTCTCCCTGTGCACAGAGCACTGGGCTCCTCTCAATCCAAACACCCTGGCTGCTGGCTCTCAGGCATCTCACTCCAGCAGCAAGCAGCAGGGGACCCTGTGGAGCATGCTCAGAGCTGCCCCTCCACAGACCAGAACCTTCTGGCTCTAAGCAGCTAAATCTGCCTAGCAACACTGACCCAACAGATCTCTTAAAGGGAAACTCTCCATTTAGACTAATGGGTTACACAGGCACCTTGGCAGGGAGGTCATTGGGGGAGTCCTGGGAGCCGTTTAAGTCGACTTTAAGTCGATTTAGGGCTAATCTGCGTCTACACTGGTTTAAATTGACTTAATAAAGTCGACTTAACCAGTAAGTTGAAGTAAAAGGAGGTCTTAATAAGTTGACTTCAAATTTCCTTAAGTCGACTTAAGCAGCAGCTTAAGTCGACTTAAGGAAACTGTAGTGTAGACGCAGAGTAAATTAAGTCGACTTAAGCCTGCTTAAGTTGACTTAATTTACTAGTGTAGATGCAGCCCAAGAGGCCAAGTACTCTTTCTGATAGCTCACCATGAGTGCGTCTACACTTACAAATTAAGTCGACTTAAGCTTGCTTAAATCGACTTAATTTAATCTGTGTCCACACTACATTTTCCTTAAGTCGACTTAAGCGCTGCTTAAGTCGAACTAAGGAAAATTTAAGTCAACTTTACTAAACCTAGTTTTAAGTCGACCGCTCTGGCTAAGTTGACTTTAGAAAGTCGACTTAGCCAGTGTGGACGCAGAGTAGCCTTAAGTCGACTTTAAGTCAACTTAGGGGGCTTTAGGGCTTCCCCACTGCCCTCCCTGCCAGGGTGGCTGGCACAGCCACAGCCTGGCACACCCCCCCCCCACAGGGCAGGACAGAGCCCTGCCCACCGTGCCCCTATGCCCTGCCAGGGTCCCTGTCAGGCTCAGCCCCCATTGTACCAAGGTACAATGGGGCAATGCCTGAGCCCCCTGGCACTTGGCACGGGGTGCCCCCTCTGCCCCCATGGACCTGTTCCAGGTTCACCTAGCCCCTAGAAGTCAACTTAGGTGTCCAGTGTGGTGAAGGAGTTCGGTGCACAGGTGGTGTTCTCCTCGATCCTTCCAGTCAAGGGTAGGGGCCTGAGCAGAGACAGATACATCCTGGAGGTGAATGCCTGTCTGCGAAGATGGTGTTACCAGGAGGCTTTGGCTTCCTTGACCATGGGGTGCTGTTTCAGGAAGAAGGACTGCTAGGCAGAGATGGACTCCACATATCAAGGAATGGGAAGATCGTATTTGGAAGCAGACTGGCTAACCTAGTGAGGAGGGCTTTAAACTAGGTTTGAAGGGGGAAGGTGACCAAAGCCCACAGGTAAATGAAACTCAGGGAGACCTGGGGAAAGGGATGGGACTTGGGAGGTGCTGGGGCTGTAACAGCAGGAATAAAAGAGAGGGTAGTTGGAACTGGGGGGGGGGGGGGAATCAAATAATTGTATTTTATTTCTTAATGAAGTCATAATACCTCAGGCGAGTGGGGAAGGAGGACACCGGGAGAAATTGCAAGGAGGAAGATGCAACAGGAGGAAGAATCGACAGGGCAAAGTAGGGCAATCGGCCCAGTATTTTAAGTGATTGTACACAAATGCGAGGAGCCTGGGAAACTAGCAGGAAGAATTGGTAGTACCGGTGCGGACAAGGAGCTATGATATAATTGGAATAACAGAAACGTGGTGGGATAACTTGCATGACTGGAGCACTGCCATAGACAGATATAAATTGTTCAGGAAGGACAGGCAGGGAAGAAGAGGGGGAGGAGTAGCACTATATGTAAAAGAGCTGTATGACTGCTCGGAGCTCCACTATGAAAGTGGAAACAAGCTGGTTGAAAGTCTGTGGGTTAAGTTTAGGGGAGAATGCAACAAGGGGGATGTCGTGGTGGGTGTCTGCTACAGACCGCCAGACCAGAAAGAGGAGGTGGATGAGGCGTTCTATGGACAACTAACAGAGGTTTCCAGATCGTCACAGGCCCTGGTTCTTATGGGGGACTTCAATTATCCTGACATCTGCTGGGAAGATAATACAGCAGTGCACAGGCAATCCAGGAAGTTTTTGGAGAATATTGAGGACAACTTCCTAGTACAAATGCTGGAGGAACCAACTAGGGGCCTTGCACCTCTAGACCTATTGCTCACAAACAGAGAAGAATTGATCAGGAAAGTAGAAGTAAATGGCAACCTGGGTAGCAGTGACCATGAGATGGTAGAGTTCAGGATCCTGATCAATGGAAGGAAGGAAAGAAGCAGAACACACACCCTGGACTTCAGAAAAGCAGATTTTGGCTGCCTTAGGGAGCTGATGGGCAGGATCCCTTGGGAGGCTGATGAAGGAGAAAGGTCAGAGGTTAAAGTAAGGGGGAATGCACCAGAACGTAGTTCCGGTGCCCACAAATTTGAGGAGCCAGAGTTCTGGGCAGTGTTCCCTCTAAGCTGCGCGGGTGCATGGCCGCGCAGCAGCCGTCGCACCTCCCGTGCAGCACCGAGGGATCCCCGCGCAGCCCGGCAGCCCCCGCCACTCCCTCCAGAACCCCAGGGCTGCGGCTTTGCCGTGGCAGACCCGGCCTGCACCCGGCCTCTGGGCTGGCCCTCCCAGCCCCCAGGGCGGGACAGGCAGGCTCAGGCTCGGCTCAGGTGTGCGGGCCTGCCTGCCCCACGCGACTGGGGCAGCGGGGTGGCTGTGGCTGCAGTGGGCTCCTGGGCTCCTACCCGCCGACTGCCTCGACTTCCCGGCCCGGGGCCGGGCTCATCCGACGGCCTCGGGCTCCCAGCACGGGGCTGGGATCAGCCTCTGGGGCTGGGGTCTGCTCTGCCCCACCGGCAGCTTCCCAGAGCTGCGGTAGGGTCCTCCCCCGCCAGAGGCCGTGGCTTCTTTCTTTCTTTCTTTCTTTCTTTCTTTCTTTCTTTCTTTCTTTCTCTCTTTCTTTTTCTCTTCCTTCCTTTTTCTTTCTCTTCCTTCCTTCCTTCCTTCCTTCCTTCCTTCCTTCCTTCCTTTTTTAAAAAAAACTTTTAAAAAATTAATTTTAAATATAAACCTTTCTAAAAATTAAATTTCAATTGAAAATTCATTCAAATTCAATTAAACACAATTAATTAATTCTATTTACAATTACTTTAACTTCAATTAATGCCTATAATTTCTGTCGTGTGAGTTTACACAAAAATTTTATTCAGAAAAAGTTTTGCACACGGCTTGAAAATTTTGCACACAAGCCACCAAACCTTAGAGGGAACATTGGTTCTGGGGCCCCTAAAAATAGAAAAATCCAGCGGAACGCATGTTCTGCCTTTCCCTGGCTGCTGGCAGGTCCTATGCCCCTCCATTGTTAATCACAATACTTATTGTGTTATGCAATGTTTGTTAGTTTGTGACAATAATTGCTATAGACATAAACGCCATATAAAATTATAAATATTTTTATGGAGCGATAACTGATGCATGTAGTACTGAGAAGTGGTTGCAAATGCCTACCTGAGCTGGGGCCCACACATGCATGAAGGGGGCCCAGACAATACAGGAAGGGGGCCCGGAGATTAGGAGGGTTCCAGGGCCCGTCAAATTATACTTTAACCACTGGGAAAGGTGTCCAAGACAGCTCGCTGTATTTTAAAGAAACCCTGTTAAAGGCACAGAAAGATAACATTTCGATGTGCAGAAAGAACAGCAAATGTGGACGGCGACCAGTGTGGCTTAGCAGGGAACTCTGCTGTGAGCTGAAACATAAAAGGGAAGCATACAAGAATTGATGCTTGGACAGATGACGAGGGAGGCATATAAAAATATTGCTCAGGACTGCAGGGATAAAATCAGAAAGGCTGCAGGGATAAAATCAGAAAGGCCAAAGGACAATTGGAATTGCAGCTAGCAAGAGATGTGAAGGATAACAGAAAGGGGTTCTATAAGTATGTCAGGGGTGGTGTAGGTCCCTTACTGAATGGGGCAGGCATCCTCATGGTGGATGATGCGGAAAAGGCTGAAGTACGCAATGCTTTTTTTACTTCAGTCTTCACAGGGAGGGCCAGCTCCCAGGCTACTACATGGGGTAACGCGGAATGGAAAGAAGAGCAGCCCTCGGTGTTGGAAAGTCAGATTAGGGACTACTTAAAGAAGTTGGATGTGCACAAGTTCATGGGGCCGGATGAACTGCATCCGACGGTGCTGAGGGAGTTGGCTGAAGTGATTGCAGAGCCGCTGGCCATTATCTTTGAGAACGGGGGAGGTCCCAGAGGATTGGAAAAAGGCACATATATAGTACCTCTCTTCAAGAAAGGGAAAAAGGAGGATCCGGGGAACTACAGACCGGTCAGCCTCACCTGAATTCCTGGGAAAATCATGGAGCAGATCCTCAAAGAATCCGTCCTGAAACACTTGGAGGAAAATAGAGTGATCAGGAACAGTCAACAAGGATTCACCAAGGGCAAATCGTGCCTGACCAACCTGATTTCCTTCTATGATGAGATGACTGGATTTGTGGATGCGGGAAGAGCCATTGACGTGGTATACCTTGACTTTAGCAAAGCTTTTGTTACGGTTTCCCACAGCATTCTCATCGGCAAATTAAGGAAGTATGGGTTGGACGAGTGGACCGTAACGTGGATAGAAAACTGGCTAGATCAATGGGCTCAGCGGGTACGAATCAATGGCTTGATGTCTAGTTGGCAACCGATAACGAGTGGAGTGCCCCAGGAGTCAGTCCTGGGGCCGCTTTTATTCAACATCTTCATTAATTATCTTGATGATGGAATAGACTGTGTGCTTAGTAAGTTCGCGGATGACACTAAGCTGGGGGGAATGGTAGATACTCTGGAGGGCAGGGACAGGATCCAGGGAGACTTGGACAAATTGGAACACTGGGCCGAAAGAAACCTCATGAGGTTCAACAAAGACAAGTGCAAAGTCCTGCACTTAAGACGGAAAAATCCCATGCACCGCTACAGGCTGGGGACCGATCGGCTAAGTAGCAGCGCTGTAGAAAAGGACCTGGGGGTTATGGTGGATGGGAAGATGAATATGAGTCAACAGTGTGCCCTTGTTGCCAAAAAGGCCAATGGCATATTAGGCTGCATCAGTAGGAGTATTGCCAGCAGATCGAGGGATGTGATAATTCCCCTCTATTCGACACTGGTCAGGCTGCATCTGGAATACTGTGTCCAGTTTTGGGCTCCCCACTACAGAAAGGATGTGGACAAATTAGAAAGAGTCCAGCAGAGGGTAACAAAAATTACCCTGGGATCCCACCTGCCGGCCGTCTCGACTGCCGAGGCCGGGGCCAGTATTCGCCTCCGGGGCTGGGGTCTGCTCTGCCCCACCAGCGGCTTCCCAGGGCCACAGTTGGGTCTCCCCCGCCAGCAGCCTCAGCTTCTTTCTTTCTTTCTTTCTTTCTTTCTTTCTTTCTTTCTTTCTTTCTTTCTTTCTTTCTTTCTAAAAAAAACTTTTAAAAAATTAATTTTAAATTAAAACCTTTCTAAAAATTAAATTTCAATTTAAAATTCATTTAAATTCAATTAATTAAACACAATTAATTAATTCTATTTACAATCACTTTAACTTCAATTAATGCCTATAATTTCTGTCATGTGAGTTTACACAAAAATGTTATTCAGAAAAAGTTTTGCATACGGCTTGAAAATTTTGCACACAAGCCACCAAACCTTAGAGGGAACATTGCTCCCAGGAAATTCCAGTCCTTTCCCAAGGAGTTCATAGTCTAACCATATCAGAGGTGTAGGTGTGTCACAGGAGGCACCCCTGGGTATGATCTGTGTGTTGATGCCCCTGGCTGCATCTGGGGTTGCGCACTGGGTAACTCGGGGGGGTGGCGGGGTGGAAGGCTATAGTGCTGATGAAGCCCCTTTGCTCAGACACAGCTGGGGCACAATAACACCATATAAGGATGTTCCCCGATTTCAGGAAGCAAAGCAGATAACAAGCCTTGAAAGTGGAAATCGGTCAAAGTTTGCTCTCTAAGAGAAGGGGGAGAGTATTTCCACCGTTTACAAGGAGAAAAGTATTGAAGTAAACATCCTGTCTATATAAGGGTCACTGCAACGGGGTTGGGGTGCGCATGATTTGAGACGTGTCTTTCTCCGTGTACCTGCTTGAGATCTCAAATAAACCTTAGAGTGCTTCTCCACCCTGGTGTCGTTATTGGTGCTGCGCACTCCAGGCAACGAACCCCAAACTGTTGCTAGCCCCAGCCCATCCTCGGGCGTCCCACCTGCAACAGTTCTTGGCACCCCAGATGGGACATTAGGGGCTTCAAACAGCCTTGCCTGGACCCCGCCGAGGGCCAGGGCAGCTGTCGCTTCGACACCCACACGCGCACAGGCATGTTGCCGGCAGGCCTCATTGCGTGAGACTGCCCAGCCCGGTGGGCACTCCGGTGCAACGCACCCTTGGTAAGCGGAGAATCACTGGTATAGGGTTGGGTGACGGTATGGAACTGGTCTGGTCTACACATAGGACTAGTCCGTTTGGTGGTAAGTCCGTTACCCTGGGGATGCCCAGGGGTAGCCCCGGGAAGGTATGGGACAAGGACAAGGGAAGGGCCCGGGGTATTGTACCCCCTTGGAATGCATTCTGCTAAACTGGAAAGATTTGGGGTCAGACCCCATGACTAAGAAACAACTGAAAAGGTGTTGTTCTGTTGATTGGCCACAGTATCAGCTAGAGGACTGGGAACAATGGCCCCAAGGGGGCTCCCTTAATTATAACACAATTGTCCAGCTTCTTTTGTTTTGCCAGTGCACCGGGAAGTGGAATGAGCACATGTATGTCCAGCTGTTTATGCCTCTACAGGATTGAAAAGAGCTGTTGCAGAAATATAGTCTGGTCGTGACTGGGTCGGAGGCGTCTTCGAGCAAATCATCCCCTCCCACGGCTGTAATGGCGGAACCGGCTCCCCCTTCGGCCCCGATACCCCCTCCAGCTAGGGATGAGGGCCCCAGAGATCAGGAAATGGGGGGGGGGCCTGGGCATGTACCCTCTTATATCTGAGACTGCAATCGCTCATCAAGGGGGTGACAATCGACAGGCTACAACCATGCAGGTATACACTCATGTCCCCTTTAACCCGGTGGACCTGGCCGCCTTCAAGGCACAAGCCGGGGACTTTTCAACAAACCCCAGCCGCTTTATGTCCGTATTTGAAGGGTGTCTGGCAAGTCACAAGCCAGACTGGGACAACTGTAATATCCTCTTGAGAACCCTACTGTCCGAAGTCGAGAGGCAACAGGTAATTGCTAAGGCTAGGGAAGCGGCGGCGCAGAGACATGAGGCAGATCCAAACGCCCCCGCGAATGAAGTCCCCTATGCAGATCCAAGGTGGGACCCTAACGAGCCCGTCTCTTATACCCGCCTTGCAGTATATAGGGAGCTGCTCCTTCAAGGCCGCCGCCAATCTGCAGTTCGACATAACAATTGGGCCAACCCGTATGCAATAACTCAGGAGCCCAAAGAAAGCCCAGTTGTGTTCTTACAGTGCATCTGGGACAGTATCCGGCAAAATACCAATGCCGACCCTGATGCTGTGGCAACAGAAGCCATAATTAAAGGTATTTTCACCAGCGAGCGGCTCCAGACTTCAAATGGAAGCTGCAGAAGACGGAGGACTTAATGGGCATGACCATAGCCCAAATTCTAGAGACTGCCAATCGGGCCTACTCTCTCCGAGAAGATGAGAAGGAGAAACGGCAAGTAAAAATGATGGTAGCCGCAGTTACGGCTAGCGACCCCAGAAGAGCACAAGAAGGAAGACCACCCGGAAAGCGAGGACGAGGTAGGCCAGGGCCCACGGAATGGTGGTTGGGGCGAAACCAGTGTGCCAGGCGCTGGAGGGAGGGGCACTGGAAGAACGAGTGCCCAGACCGGGAGGTGGCCCCCATGATGGAGGTGGCAAGTCCTGAGTAGGCAGGTCGGGGAGGACGGCAGGGCCCACCACCTGAACCCCGTGCAAAGATGAGGGTGGGCAACTCAGAAATAAGTTTTCTAGTGGACTCAGGGGCAGCTCGGACGGCGGTCAACCAACCGTTAGACCTGCCCATCGAAGATTACTTAACTGTAATTGGGGCAACCGGGAAGGGGGTCAGGTGTCCTGTCTATGCCCCCGCAGAATGTACTTTGGGAGACATATTTCCCATCGCATGGTTTACCTCCCCGACTGTCCCACCCCTTTACTGGGAAGGGACCTCCTTTGTAAGCTGGGAGCTGAAGGGATGACAGACACTGGGTGTCAAATCATGGAGGAGCAGAAGCTGCCTTTTTGAGCCTGCCACCTCCTTTTTATTAAGCAGCACAAACAACTTACATAAGATCAAAATAAGCATTCCTGTGCAAAAACATAACATAACAGGATACAAGAACATAACAAGTTCTTTCAAGGCCTTTTACGCAGGGATGAGAAAATAAGCTCTGTTGATTACATTTCTAGCTGAAACCTTGAGAAAGGAAGCTGGGACAGGGAAAAGAATAAATCTTCCACTATCTCTCAATATACTCAGTGTCTTTTCATCACACTCTCCTTTTCCCCCTGCCCAGCATGTTTACAGGTGGACAGCCCGTGATCATGCATCGAGGTGGTCCAGGTGTGCCTGGACGTGCCGTCTCAGCATAGACCACGGGCCATGAATCCCTACAGGAGCCACTTTGCATTTCACGCAGGACGAAATCACTCTGAACCTACCCCCAGATCATGCCTGGCTCATGGTAGTGGAATCTCAGGAAAAAGCCCAAGAATCTCAGGAGTGGGCACACTGGGAGGATCAGGTTTATCCCCTAGTGTGGGCCACAGAGGCTCCGGGGAAAGCCTCTCACATTACTCCAGTTACAATCCAGCACCTCCCAGGGAAAACCCCAGTGAGAATCCGCCAGTATCCCATACAGCAGGAAGCGTGAGAGGGTCTGCAGACTACCATTGAAACATTCCTAAAGTGTGGGGTCCTCCGGGAGTGTCAATCGGCTTGGAACTCTCCCATTCTGCCAGTTAAGAAACCTGAAGACACCTACCGTCTGGTGCAGGATCTTAGGGCTGTGAACGAGCGGGTGAAGACCTGCACCCTCTGGTGCCAAATCCCTATACACTACTTGCTTCTATAGGGGAACAATATATGTATTTCACTGTTCTCGATTTAAAGGATGCCTTTTTTACCATCCTAGTGGAACGACAGTCCCAGGAACTCTTCGCCTTTGAGTGGGAGGACAGAAAGCAGGTAAAGAAACAAATGTGTTGGACCGTCTTGGCCCAAGAATTTAAAAACTCCCCCACCATTTTTGGCCAGGCACTTGCTGGGGACCTACAGGAGTGGGACAACCAGGAGGGGGTACTCCTGTTGCAATACGTAGATGATCTCCTCCTGGCAGCCCGGGGACTGGAGGAATGCCTGAAAGCAACGGTAAGCCTGCTAAACTTTCTCGGGTGTCACGCAAGAAGGCTCAGATTGCCCTTACTGAGGTCCGGTACCTAGGGGTCCATATTCAGCAAGGGCAGAGGCGACTTTCCAATGAAAGAAAGGAGGCAGTCTGCCAAGTCCCCACCCCGACCAATCAGAAGTGGCTGCGGGCATTCCTTGGCATGGCGGGGTTCTGCCGTATTTGGATCCTCGAGTTTGGACTTATAGCAAAGCCCCTTTATGACTGCCTCCAGGATATGGACCAGGAGCCATTCCACTGGCCCCCTGAGGCAGAAGCCGCCTTCAAGACTCTGAAGCAAAAGCTGCTGGAGGCCCCAGCCCTTGGTCTCCCGGACTTGTCCAAGCCATTTCAGCTTTTTGTTCACGAGCGAAGGGGGTTGGCCTTCGGGGTTCTCACCCAATATCTGGGAACCTGGCGGCGCCCGGTGTCGTATTTCTCTAAGCAGCTGGATCAGGTGGCTACGGGGTGGCTGGGATGCCTGCGGGCAGTAGCCGCTACAGCATTGCTTATTGAAGAGCCTGAGAAGTTAACCCTTGGGGGTAGCATGACGGTCTATACTCCCCATATGATCCAGGCCCTCTTAGATAGCAAAGGGGGTCTGTGGCTAACTCAGGCTCGATTAGCCCGATATCAGGCCAAACTCATCAAAAACCGGAGGTGCAACTGCATACCTGCTCAACTATTAATCCGGCTACCCTCCTTCCTGACTCTGAGGGTATAGAACATGATTGCCTGGAGACTGTGGATTCGCAACATTCCAGCAGGGCGGACCTTAAAGACTGGCCCCTGCCTAACCCAGACTTTGCATGGTATACTGATGGGAGTAGCATGGTGGTTGGTGGCCAACGAAAGGCAGGATATGCTGTGGTCTCCCTCTTCGACACCATTGAGGCGCAGACCCTGCCGCTTGGGACCTCCACACAGCTGGCGGAGCTGATCGCGCTCACCCGAGCACTCGAGCTGGCCGCCAATAAGCGGGTTAACATCTTCACCAATTCCAGGTATGCTTTTGGGGTACTGCATGCCCATGCAGGGCTATGGAAGCAGCGGGGAATGCTAACAGCCCAGGGAAACTCCGTTAAGTACGGCCCACAAATCCTCCGTTTACTGGCAGCCGTTCAATTGCCTGCCGAGGTGGCTGTAGTACACTGCCGGGCCCACCAGAGGGAGGATCAGGACATAACTCGGGGAAATGCCTGGGCTGACCGGGAAGCCAAACATGCAGCCTCCGGCTCCCCCTTTGAAGAAACTACCCTAGCGGGCGCTCTCATCCCAGCCCTAGAAGATCTCCCCCGTCCGGTCTACTCACAGAGTGAGCGAGTTCTGCCTGCAAAGCTCCAGCTTCTGGAAACAGATGGGTGGTGGCATACATCGGACGGAAAGGTCCTTCTCCCGGGCACTCTTGTGCATAATGTCCTGAATCAGTTACACCTAGCAACCCATGCGGGGAGGGAAGCCCTAGTCCAGATGGCCACCAAGTATTTTCTCGCCAGTAGCCTCCGCCCACAGGCCTCCCGAATTGTGGCGGGGTGCCCCATCTGCCTGAAGAACAACCCTCGTTCTGGAGGACCCCACCAGCCAGCATCGCTTGAACAGACCCCCGGGCCCGGTATTGTATGGCTAATTGACTTTACTGAGCTGCCACGGACCCAGCGGTATCGGTATTTACTGGTGATGGTGGATTGTTTCACTGGATGGCCAGAGGCATTCCCTTGCAAAAATTGCACCGCTAGGATGGTGGCTGTGAAATTGATGAAGGAATTGATCCCCAGGTTTGGACTGTCCCAATGGATTGAGTCCAACAACGGAACTCATTTTACCGCAAACTTTGTAAAGATAGTCGCAGAGGCTCTGCAACTACAATGGAAGCTACACTCTCCCTGGAGACCCCAGGCCAGTGGGGTCGTTGAATGGACTAGTCAGACTCTCAAACGATATCTCTCCAAAATCTGCCAAGAAACCGCCCTTAACTGGCCGGATGCCTTGCCACTGGCCCTGCTTCGGGTTTGGGTACTGCCCAAGGGGAGGTTCGGTTTAAGTCCCTTTGAGATCCTTTTTGGACGGCCCTGGCCAATGAATGGTGCCCTGATTCCGCTAGGGGAGTGGGTCTTAGAGGAGACAATATTATCCAAATACTTGTCCTTGTTGTCTGCTGTTCTTTCTTCTCTTCACAGGTTTGTGAAAGATGCTCAGCCTGTTCCGCTAGAAACCCCGGCTCACTCCCTCCAACCCGGAGACTCCGTCCTCGTCCGGAGCTGGAAAGACGAACCCCTCCAGGAGCGATGGAAAGGGCCCTTTACAGTTCTCCTGGTTACCCACACCGCGGCTAAGGTCGAGGGACACAAGAATTGGATCCACTACTCCCAGCTGAAGCCAGTACCCCAGCCTCAGGATCAAGATACGTGGACTGTGCAACCTTTTAAGGACTCGGACAATTCGGACTGTGGACTGAAATTATTGTTTAAACGCAGTTCTCGCTGAGTGCAAGTATACCCCCCGGGGTTGGGGCATATTGGTCCTCGTTTGTTGTGGCACCAAGACCCAGACCACCACCACCATGCCCAAGGCACCGGCGCTGTTCCTGGTCATTCTCTGGCTGCCAAATGTAACAGCAACCCCCTCCACCCATGCAGGCTGTCAGGGAGACCTGCCAGCCCTAAAGACTGACGTCAACACTTTTGAGGCTTTGAAACGGCAATTTGCCCACTCCTTTAATCTTTTGAATTGCTGGATTTGTCCCAGATCCCTTTCCACGCGGTCAGTTTACCCTGGTGGGCTATCCCCTTTAACTGGTCTGATTTTTGTCAAAGTGCCATCGCAGGGAAATGGGATTTTACCCGGGACGACCACACACTTTCTACTTTCCAAGATAATTGCACTTTGGAGGCTAATTATTCCCTTATCAACCGCTGCGACCCAGGCGGTGGCAGACCCGTGGACTATGTCTGGAAGCCCGATTATAACCCGGACAGAAAGCCCATGCCCATCAGGTTAAGACCCCTCCCCCCCTTAGGCTTGATTTCCTATCATACATATGGTAATAAAACTGTGTGGTCTGCAGGGAACAGCACCTGCCGCTATTACCTCTTACCCTGGGGCACTTTATCCATCTCTATTTTAGACCCCTCCGGGAGCGACTCAGGGGAAGGTCTTTTAACCTGGGATGCCAGCTCCCCAGATGCTGCCATTATGAATGGTCTGGTTCCTAATACCAATACCTTTTTTATTTGTGGCTGCAATGCTTATTCATGGCTTCCCCATGGATGGTGTGGAAGTTGCTACCTAGGAGTCCTGGCCGCTCCCCTGCGGGTGCTGCCCCATGTCCCTGTCGGGCGCCCCCGGTTGCGACGGGTCCTGTCAAGTATCCTGGAGCCCATCGGGGAGGGTGACTACTTCGGTATGATAGTCCTCCCACAGTATGGGGTGGCCCGCTCAGCCCAATTGTACCGCAAGCTGTCCGTGTTTCTTACCCAATTTGCTAATGACACCTTAAAAATAGGGCAGGACCTCAACGCTGAGCTTTATCAGCTTTGGTTCCTGGCTCTTCAGAACAGGCAGGCCCTTGATTTTGTGCTGGCTGCACAAGGGGGGGTCTGTGCTCTTATTGGGGAAGAGTGTTGTACATATGTGCCTGAAAATTCAGTTGAGGTCAATGCTCATATTCTTTCAGCTCAAAAGGCCCTAGATCAGTGGAAAGCTGAGGAACAGGAACCCACAGTTTTCTATACCCTTTGGGGTTGGCTCCCCAATTTGGGCTTGAGTAATCTAGGGGCGGGCATTGTGCGCCTTCTCCTCACAGGATTGGCTCTTTGTATTTGCTGCCTTTTGTTTCTGGCCTGCTGTAAGGCTGTTTTGGCCTGACTTTATGCTTCCCCCACGCCCTCCATTCCAGCCTTGTATGCACAGACCGAGCCTTCCTCTGAATTGAATTCATTGCTGTCACAGGAATATGAGAGGACTCAGCTTTCTAGAATCTGAGCCCTCCCAAAGGGGGGACTTGTTGATGCCCCTGGCTGCATCTGGGGTTGTGCACTGGGTAACTCGGGGGGGGGGGGGGGGCGGG
>ML685815.1:10928483-10963769 GCA_007922175.1 Pelusios castaneus
GGGGGGGGTGGAAGGCCATAGTGCCCCTTGCTCCAGACTCAGACGCAGCTGGGACACAATAACACCATATAAGGATGTTCCCCGGTTTCAGGAAGCAAAGCAGGTGACAAGCCTTGAAAGTACCAGTGGAAATTGGTCAAAGTTTGCTCTCTATGAGAAGGGGGAGAGTATTTCCACCGTTTACAAGGAGAAAAGTATTGAAGTAAACAACCTGTCTATATAAGGGTCACTGCAACGGAGGTGGGGTGCGCATGATTTGAGATGTGCCTGTCTCCGTGTGCCTGCTTGAGATCTCAAATAAACCTTAGAGTGCTTCTCTGCCCTGGTGTCATTATTGGTGCTGCGCACTCCAGGCAACGAACCCCAAACTGTTGCTAGCCCCAGCCCATCCACGGGCGTCCCACCTGCAACATGTGTAACTTTCCTGTTCACTTTTGCCATGTCATTGTATGGTTTAATGGAAAATATGCCATGCAAGGTTCCATTTTGAATGCTCATTACCTGCTCTGCATTATTGTTATGGTGTCATGTTTCCTGCAGCATCTTGAATGTGTACAGATGTGAAACATGTTCCCATGTACTTCACATGGCTCCGGGGGGAGGCAGACAATCAGAACTCTCTCTCAGCTTGTAAACAGTCAGCACTGCAAACACACACGCAGAGAAAATAGAAATGACAATGGACTTGCTAAATGTCTGTAGCACCTTGGCCAGAGGGGAGGCGGGGGGAAGACCTGGCCTCAAAGAGGTGGAGATATAATCACACTTTGAACTGTTAGAGGTTTTTTTACCAGAGGAACTCCTGAAACAACCCCAAAGTACTGAATCTATCTACATGGCCAGAAGGACAGAGACTGGCTGAAAATCATCACTGGCCAGGTATGTGGGTAAGATGAGAATGGACTACAACCGTAACCTTTAGGTTAGAATGCGTCTTATCTTTTATTTGGTAGTGGTTAACTCCTGACTGATTGATTAATTGATTGTGCATTGATTTGCTATATACTCACTTAAAATCATGTTTTAATCAATACACTAGTGTTTGTTTTATTTATCTAAAGCTGTGTGGATTCTAGAGAGTGTGAATGGGCAAGAGCTGGTTGCATTTCTGTTTCTTTGATAAACAGACAGACTCAGTGTATATGAGCTTGCAGTGATCTGGGAAGGGTCCCGATCCCTGCAAGACAGAAGTTCCTGGTGTGGCATCTGGGGGTGCTCTCTGGGGGACTGTGCCCCGAGTGGCTAATGAGCACACCTCCACTGCCTGGGACCACTTACCACCAGCAGGAAGTTGGTGTGGATTGACCCAGGAGAGGGGGTTCATCTAGCAAAGCAAGTTAAGTTGGAACCCAGAGTGGGCGACTGGGGAGGCACAGCAGCACACCAGACCAGATTCGTGGTGGGGAATGTCACAGGCTGGGCCTTCTCTACTGGACAGCACTGCATCCCTCTGTGGGCATCCTGGAGGGGTTTTAATGAAGTGAGGTGGTGGCTCACTGCTGGAGCAGAGGAGAGGGGAAGATGGACATGCACAGCAGGCCAGCTGGGCACAGGGGGGTATGGTGTGGCAGAAGGTGTGAAAGGAGACCCAACACACTTGTCCAGTAAATGGGAGTCTCTCTGTTGATGTCAGCAAGATTTGCATTGGGCCCTAGCCTGGAGCTGTGAAGGCAGAGTTGTGTGTGGCTGTATAGGTCATGGAGGGCCAAGGAAGGCACTGAATCCCCTGAATGATCAAGGGCTGAGGGAAGTAATGTGCTGTAGCAAGGCAATAATACGAACCCGTAACTCTTATACAGTGTGTTCCCTAGGTAGATTTCAGGCCTCATTTTCTGTGCAACCTTCCCCAGAGCCCCCTCCTCCCATCATCCCCATGCTGAAGTGGTGATGAATTGAGGAGGTGGGGAGGTCAGGGCAGGGAAGAGAGACTCCGTCACTATGAAGCACTTTAAGCCAATGAAGCCTGATTCGCTTTGCAGTGCAGGGAGCTTCACTAAGCAGCATTTCCATTTCTATGATGTGACTCACTGATCCACCCTCATGTGAGCCCTTATGTGAGGCTGAAATTCTGGTCTGAGAGTTTCCTAGGGAGACGATGGCAGAGACAAACTGGCAGTGCAGCATCCAAGACAAAGGCACTTCCCTGATTCACTCCAGCTGCACGGCCCTAAATTCGTGATTCCCTAGAACCAAGCACACAGACGCTGAAGTAGTGATGAAAGCAATGGCAATGACTGTGTCTTTCTGAGACCGACCCAGGAGGTCCTGGGGGCCAGGCATTGGGGGGGCGTTCTTGGCTCATCAATGTAGCATTGCAGAGTTAGCACCACTGAGAACAAAAGAGCTCTGTTGTGCTGCCTGTGTGCCCACCGCCTACCTCATGACTCATCTGAGCGGGAGATGGTGTCCATGTGTGTCACTGCATCCCTGCTTCCCGTCAGGGCGCTGACATTTCCAAAGGGACTAGGGAGAGAGAAAGGCAGGCAGGTGACTCAGCCATCCCCTCCTCCTTTCTCTCACAGGGAGGCTCCTGTGGGCACGCTGCTGGTTATAGATAACAGGGAAGGGACTGATTCTGATCAACAAATAGCAAAACAGGGATGATTCTGAGCCCCTGAGCTCGTGGCCTGATGTCTATGTTTCTGAATCAGTGAGTAAGGCTGTCCTTCAGGGCTGGGGCCTAGAGTAGGGGCTGGAGCACAGGCCAGCGTTTCAGAGTCCTCAGGGTGTGGGGTGCTGCTCTATTTTTGGATGCTGGAGTTTATTTCTGTGCCTGAATGTTGAGCTCTGTTGAAAATCTGCCCCTGATTGTGGGTGCTGCGTACTTGAAAACCTTCCCTGAGCCCTTTTCGAGAAGGGTGTCTGGGTTGTCACTGTGACCAAAGAGTGCTCTCCTCCTGTAGGTCTGGTGGGAAAAGTCTGGGCTTTGGGACCTAAAGAGCAATGTTTGCATCCGATCTTCCTCCTTGTGTGTTCACTAGATAGCACTCCTAGCTTTCTCTTTAGCACCTGGCTTCTGCTCAGCAGCTGCCAGGGCTCTCCCAGGGACAAATGCCTAGTGGAGTTGCTCAGTAGAAGGGGATGATCTTAAAACTTGCCGCGGGGTAATTTACAAGGCAGTGATTTGTTAGAGCAAAGCGTTCTGAGCATTTCTGTGTAACATGCTGTCTTGGGGCCTTCAGCCTTCCAGCTGCAGTGCAGTATCCATTCCCATCCTGGTCCCATGGGCTGGGTATGTGTCCAGTGCAGCCTCCCGAGCTCCATATTATGTAAGAGCACATGCACTGTTTTTTAACATTGGAGTAGGAAGCCAGGCAGGAGAAGGCTTGGGAAGGTCCTTGGAAAGCGGAGAAGAAAGGCCCTGTGCTTCAGCCATGGTTAATTGATCTTAGCAGGAGTGAGTACTTGTAGTGCATGCTACAATACAGGAATGGCCAGGGCAGAAAACGTTTTCACAGGTGTGCACATGCTCCCATACACACATCTTCCAGTGGGCAAGGAAAAGGCTGGCCAAGCAGCACTGCAAAAAATGGCCAATATGAACAGAGTCCCTCTCCCCCAAAATAAAAAAAGCAAGATGTTCAGCAGTGGGTGCTCCTTGGACACAGGCATCTGGCACAACGTCCCTTCCTGCCGGTTTCTAGGCTCGCCCACGTGCATACCTGAGAACACCAGATGGGACCTTCAGCACAGGGAAAGGGAAGGGAAGCAAGATGGTTGCACTGCTCACCTCAATACAGTATCCATTTTAGTTGTCCAAACTGCTCGGTCATTCCACTCATGCCAGCTGACACCAATTAAAAATAATGGATAAAAAGCCCCTGTTGCAGCCAGGAAGCGAGGGAGTTTGGGCATGGTGTTTGGAGGTGTCGATAGGTGCGTGGAGGAGAGTAGAGTAGAACTGAGCCAGTCAGAGCTGACTCATAGCCATTACTGCTAGCACCTAGGAGGTACAGACAATCAGGACAAGCTTTCCCAGAAGGGCCTTAGGGCTCTAGGCCCAGCAGCCTGTAGGGTGCAGAACCCAACCCCAGGGAAGGAGGGACTGAGGATACATAGTGCTGGACATTTGAAGGTGGGAAAACTGTTCTTCAGCTGGCTGCCACTACATGAAGCGCAGGAAGAATGGGGCCTGAGAGTGCTCAGTCTGCCACAGGATATTTTCCCATTTCCATTGATGGAAGTACCTATGGGTACATCACACTGGAGGCTCTGTTAAGTTGATTTAACCCAGGTCGACTTTAAGTTGAGTTAAAGTCAATCTTGTTAAGTCAACTTAGAGACTCCACAGCTCTGTGTCCACACTGGCAGATGCTAGGTCAACGGAGGAATGTCCAGGAACTCTGTGAGGGGACCTGGAGGCCAATTAGGTCGACCTTAAGAGGTGGTGTTATTAAGTCGACTTAAGGCAGTGCTTAAGTTGACTTAATAAGAGTGTGGATGCAGTGGTCTGTAGATCGACTTAACTGTCCTTAAGTCGACCTAAGGCTCCAATGTGGACATACACTGTATGAGGAAAGTTAAATCCGAGCAGATCATTGTGCCATTGAGGGAATCAATCAGAAGCTATCACTTCCAGGTCCACTTTCCACAGGTATTCTACATACAGGAATGCTTATTGGGACATTTTAAGCTAATGTTTGCTCATCTGCTAGGCATAGAATACATCCCTTTAATAGGTACTATGGGCATGGTATTAATATAACAGATTATAGATAATGGTTGGGAAGTTATGCTAATTGAATGTATTATTCACGCTACACAATTCTGTTCACCCTCGTCAGGTAGCCCACAGCACTTTGCAAAGCTGAAAGCAGCTTTGGCAGTAGCAAATAGGAAACTTGTCAAAGGCAAAAATACACCAGTGTTCTGCCCGGTACAAGCGGGGGTGGTGCCTTCACCGCCCAGTGCCTGGGATCCTGGGATCCAAACCAAAGCTAAAGAAGGTTCAGAATAAGAAATTAAGGACCTAGTAGGAACTGGTGGGTTGAATTTCAGTCATGTGTAAAGAGTTTTGTAACTTTAAATTATCCTATAAAACTGCTGGATGAAATGTGTATTGTTGAAGCACACCTTCTGTGTGAGGTGAACACACTGCGTGAATTGGCTTCCTTGAAGCAGACTGTGCATGCCGCATTTTTGTTGTATAGTATTTTTTTCTTTAGACAATACGTTTGGTCATGCTTGGTTATTTGGACTGGAACAGTTCTAAATATGAGCCATGGGAGGCGTCAACAATGGGCTACACTTTGTAGACAGTACAAAGCCTCATGTACCCACATGCACTCATGGAATAAAGAGCCAGACAAAGGGAATTAGGCCATTGAAAGCAATGGGAGTTAGGTGCCTAAATCCCTCAGAGATCTGGGCTATAAACAATACTATGATTATAGCAAGCCAACCTGACTTGCGTTGCAGACGTGGGCGGATTAACGCATGGGCCTATGGGCCTGTGCCCATGGGTCCACACAATGTGGGGGGGCCTCTGCAGTATGGTATGGCCTTCAGGCTGCACCAGAAGCCACCCCGCATGTGCCGGTTGCCCCCGCCTGCCAGCGCCAGTCTTCCTGCAGGGGGCAGGGCCCTAGACTGGAGGGGGGGCTGCGGCCCCAGGCAAGGGCTGGCGGGACCCCAAGCCAGGGGCAGGCCCACCAGTGGGGGAGGCCAGAAGCCCCTAATCCACCTCTGGTTGTAGATCCCAGAGACCGCACCCTTGAGTGAGCAGCTCACGAGTTACTTGGAGGCCGAGAATGACATGACAACTCTTACGAGGGATATCAAGCCTGACCATTCGTATGTGCTTTAGGGCTTCTAGCGTGGACAGGACGGATTTGTCTGACTGCGGATGAGTTCTGGCTTTTATAAAGGGGCTGAGCTGATTAGCTTCTCTAGGATTTCCTTAACTTTATCACTACTTCCCTCCCCAAAAGGTAGAGGGGAAGAAACACTTCCCTTAGGATGGGGTGACCCCTGTGCCAGCCCCACCCCCCCAAACCCTCAGTAGGTACTAGGAGCAGGGCCAGGAGCCACGGCATGGGGCAGCTCCTTGTCCCTGTTGGCCCCACCCCCCTTCTGGGGGAGCTTCTCTGGGGAGTTTCTCTGACCTAAACCCCCCCCCCCCCCGATGTAGAGGGGCTGGTAGCAGTGGTATTTTCATGCCATGCCCATCCTCACTCTCCCCGCATGCCTTGGCACGAGGGAGCTGTGAAGCCTGCATGAAGGGGTTCATACCCCCCCAACTCTTACTGCCCACTCCCCTGCTCAACAGAAGCAATACAGTTCTGCTGGCTGTGATTGGCCCTGAGGGAGAAGCTGGACTGACCCCTCTACAAGCTCTGATCACTGAAAAAAAGAGAGTGCTGTTGCACCTTAAAAACTAACAAATTTTTGGGTGGGCATAAGCTTTTGTGGGCTTCAACCTACTTTGACAGATGCATCCCACAAAAGCTTATGCTCAAAGAAATATGTTAAGTCTTTAAGGTGCCACAGGACCCTGGTTGTTTTTCTGTACACAGACTAACATGGCTATCCCGCTGGATCTGATCACTGAGTGTCATGAAGATGTAATTCCTGGAATGTTTCCTACCAGCAGTTCCTATTTCTGGTGTGGAGTGAAAACAAAGGTTGCAGGACTCATGTAGCGATGGGAAATGGAATTGTGAGCTATGGCTACTTAATCAGACACCTAGGGTAAGGATCTATGCTGCTGTGTGTAAGAGGCAGTGGTATGTTTTAACAGCCTGCTTTCTCCGTAGAAAATTGCATGGGTTTTTGGCAGTGAGACGAGGTGATTAAAGAACTGGAATAAGCCTACAGTTTGTTTTACCTTATGTTAAGAAAAAATCTCCAATATTTCTAAATGTTGTGTATTGGTTAAAGCTGGAGTCTATCAACATCTATTCTGAAGGGTCCTCTTATTCCATCCTCTTTTGCCTTTAACTCACCCAATAAAGTCCTCGCTATTCTCATCTCTGTTATGCACTGCAAATCTTTTGTCTGCCCCACTCAGTAATCTGCAATCATCCTGGACATGGGGTTGCAGCTGATAGCTAGTTTTAGCTGCAAGGTGACCTTAAATGTTTTGTAGCAATAATTTTGTATAGAAGTCTGTATTGTAATGAAATGTCTAGTGTGTATGTGATGCAACCTCACTCTTTACAATGATTTGGAATTGCCTGATTGTGCATCGTAGAACCTATGGCTATGTCTACACTACAAAAAATTAGGTCAACTTTATGTCGACCTAAAGTTGACCTTACTAGGTCGACTTAACAAAGTGCTTCCCCTGAATGGGGACTTAGTAAGTCGACCTAATTGCCCTTAGGTCAACCTAATAAAGTGGACTTAAGCATCCACACTGTGCTTAGGTCGACCTAAGGAGTCGACCTAAGGGTTAGGTTGACCTAACTGGAGGTTCTTATTAAGTCGACCTAACCTTTCATTAAGTCGACTTAAGGAATTTCTTAAGTTGACTTAATGAAAGCCTGGTGTGGACAAGGACTAAGTTAGGTCGACTTAAGCCTCTTTAAGTCAACCTAACTTGCAAGTGGAGACATAGCCTATGACACTAGCAGTGACTCTCCTCTAGCTCATATTGTAGAAGCTTGCCCTGAGCGTGGGTTCTTCTGTCTCTAGTGACACCTATGAAGGGAAACAAAGCAACATCCTCAAAGCGCTGATGTCTCTGTGGATTGTTGATCGTGAAGACTAACAGCCCATTTGAAAGACTAGCCACACTGAACGGTTGCTACACACTGCATCTTTATTGGCAAACAAATGTACAAAAGAGTTAAGACATCTGCGTTGAGAATCATCTGATGGCACGGAGCCATCCTGGCAAGCCACAAGTCCATGATGTTTCTATCGGGAGAGGCTGGGGGATTATGCTGTCTGGTGTCTTGTGAGAGTACAATGAGGTTGGTACAGAAATACAGCAGCCCACTGACAATATTCTGTCTGTTACAATCACTCTTCCTGGCCCAGCAACTATGTGTCCCCCAGCTCTGGGCCTGGCTCTCAATTGTGATCCAAGAAGTCTCTCTGTTCCACATTAAGGATATGGAGGTTCAGGCTGGGGGAAGCAGATCAAAAATTATTTTTACAGTGTTATGTTGAATTTCATGCTGGTGGCAGGTGTTGACTTGACAGCCCTAGAGTTTAATGACCTCTGTTGATCCAGCAATTTACATCCCACTCCCCACCCTCTATTCTTTTTCCCCAATATGCCTCAACTGCAACCAGGAGAGACAACATTAAGAGGGAGGGGGGAGTTGCCACATCTTATTCTGTTTCTGGCATCTCTGCCAAGTTGGAGTTCAACTGCACAAGGTGGCCAGCTCACCCCAATCAGGTGGCCTTCTTGGTGCAGCTACCTGATCCTTGCAGAAGGAGCTGAGAACCTACCCATTTATTGACCTGAAACCATGGGCAGTCAATTACAAATCACTTCCCCTGCCTACAAACTTGGCTGGATTTCAGAAGCTGTAGATACAAAATTCTCTATCCCGTTATCCATGACCTGAGCCAGCTGGTCCCTAAAATCAATGTATTTCCATGGAAGAAGAACCTTTCACACTTCCCTTAATGTTTGCTTTTCATTTTGCCATCAATAAACTGTCTCCTTTAGGTTATTTATTTTACCTTATATGGGAGCAAGGTCCAGTGTCTGATCTGGAGAGTGAGCAAGAGAGATTGAAGTTTATCAAGAAGGTGCATTTGCAACAGAATGAAATGAGCCCTAGGCATGGTGGAGAGTGGGCAGGGTGGAAAGTGCATTCTCCATATCTGTTTTCTCAAATACCATAAATGAGAGGGACAGATGCTCAGCTGGTATATGGTGACGTAGCCTCATTGATGGCAATGGAGCTACACTGATTGGTGTCAGCTAAAGACATGGTCTGGTGTTTTAAGCTGAAATAATTGAAGATCTCATTGTAAAGCCCAAGAATAGCTACCTGATTTGCACTGGTATCAGACGTGTCTGGAACTTTGAATGGGGAGACTATATCTGTGTTCAGGTTAGTTCCCTATGGTTTTTTTTCAATTATTATTATGTTCAAAGTCATGTGCCCTGTAATAAACTATCTCCCCCTTCCCCACCCCCAGTTTTATCACTGCCGTTCCCATCAACACATATGCGTTGGCAACATTACTATGCCCACGGCCAATGTAGTATATTAGGTTGGATTCACCAGCTATTTGGCAGTGCAAGATGTTGGTTAGAGTGCCCTGATGATGTCATGTGGCCCCGGCTAAAACAGAGCTGTTGACTTCTATCACTGGCAGAAAGGCCCTCAGTGATTGGACACCTGTGAGCATCAGGCAGCACAGAGATCCACCTTGCTATCCCTCCCTGACATGCATTCTTTCTCCCTTTATGCAGAAAGCATGCTAGTTATTCCGGCATGTTTAAACCCACTTTGCAAGGTTTGCATGGACTGGAGAATCTGGTGCATACAGTGCAGGTCAATTGGATCCCGGACAGCAGACAGAGCGTTTGGCCACAGGCACATTAGTGAACAGGCCCAGGGTGATGTTTCCATTCCTTGGAGCACTGCAACATTTGCCCACCCCCAGAGCAAAAAAACTAACCTTTTGTGACATTGGTTAACATTGGTGGGGGAGGAGGGAAGAGTCTCACACCTTTCTATGGTCGAATCCACATTGACCTACAGACAGTGTCTCTAGGATACCTTCTCACCCATTGGCTGTTAAAAAGAACACCTCTCCTGTCATTCACTATCTTGGGTGCCATCTCCCCTCCCACTGGCTGTCACAGATAACCTTCCTTCCTATTGGCCATCACAGGGACTACCTACCTTCCCTTTCTCTATCACAAAGAACATCTTCCTGTCATTCACTTTCAGAGGAACCTCCCTTCCAATTCCCCATTGAAGGCCCATGTGCCCACCCATTGGCTTGGGGAAGTGGACTGGAATGAAGAACTCAGAGCTCTAAAGGTAGAGTAGGGTTGTAATTACTTCAAATCAAAGCTGCAGGAACTATCTGAAGCCTGCATCCCAAGGAAGGGGAAACAATTCATAGGCAAGAGTTGTAGATCAAACTGGATGAGTAAGTATCTTAGGCTGCATCTACACTGGTAAATTACGTCGACTTAAGGAAAATAAAGTCGACTTAATGAAAATTAAGTCGACTTTATTAAACCACCTTTCTACTCAACCTAAGGCTTAATTCGACTTTTTAAAGTCAAATTAAGCCAGCGTAGACGTGGAGTAGACCTAAGTCGACTTAGGGCTACCCCAGGACTACACCAATGCCCTCCCTGCTGTGGAGGGGTGCAGGGGGAGCCTGGCATGTCCCCCAAAGGGCAGGGCAGAGCCCTGTGTGATGCTGTCTGGATTTAGGGAAGCATTTATGATATTATTTTCTATGGATATCTCATAAATGCTATAATCCATAGGAGCTATGCCATGTTTGGTGTCAATAGAAAGGTAATAATTTGCTGGGAATGATTATATAGTTTATGTCTAGGAATTGTATTTATATTAGAAGTTATTTAGTTAGGAATTTGGTGTTATATCTATACTTTAACTTGTGTCATTCTGGAGGAATGCCTTAGACAAGAGGGTATGAACAACCATTGTCTCCTTAATGGCTCATCAGGTTTCTCCTTTTGGCCCATTGTAGGTGGGAGCTTCCTTAACATTAAGGAGACAATGGTTGTAATGTTAAGGAAGCTCCCACCTACAATGGGTCAAAGGGAGAAACCTGATGAGCCATTAAGGAGACAATGGTTGTTCACACACTCTTGTCTAAGGCATTCCTCCAGAATGACACAAGTTACAGTATAGATATAACACCAAATTCCTAACTAAATAACTTCTAATATAAATACAATTCCTGGACATAAACTATATAATCATTCCCAGCAAATTACTACCTTTCTATTGACACCAAACATGACATAGCTCCTATGGATTATAGCATTTATGAGATATCCATAGAAAATAATATCATAAATGCTTCCCTAAATCCAGACAGCGTCACACCCTGCCCACATTCCCTGCCAGGGTCCCCGTTCCCCTTTGCCCCATTGCACTCAAGGGGTGTCCCCCCCGCCACCATGGACCTGCCCAAGGTCCCCCTAGCCCCACAAAGTCGACCTAGAGCATCCAGTGTGGACGCTCTAGGTCGACTTTGTAAGTTCCCTTTTAAGTCGACTTTAATTTTAAGTGTAGACACACTAAGTCGACTTAACTAAGGGTTGGGGTCGGGTAGGAATTTTCCCCCAGGGCTGATTGGCCTGGGCTCTGGGGGTTTTTCACCTTCCTCTGTAGCACAGGGCATGGTTCACCTACCGGTGAATTCTCTGTATCTTAACGTCCTTAAATCATGATTTAAGGAGGTGAAGAACTCAGTCATAGGTTGGTGGCCTATTGCAGAAGTGGGTGGGTGAGGTCTTGAGGCCTGCATTTTGCAGGTGGTCAGACTAGATGATCGTACTGGTCCCTTCTGACCTTAAAGTCTATGAGACTTTAATTTGACTTAGTTAAGTCGACTTAGTTAAAGTCGACTTAAATTAACAAGTGTAGACATAGCCATAGCTCCTATTTTTAAGAAAGGGGAAAAAATGTGATCCAGCCTGTTAGTTTGACTTCCATATTATGCAAGGTGTTGGAAAAAATTTGAAAGAGAAATAGTTAAGGACATCAAGGTTAAAGGTAGTAGGTAGTTGGGATAAAATACAACATGGCTTTACAAATGGTAGATTGTGCCTGACCCCCCCCCCCAACCTGATCTCCTTTTTTGAGAAGATAAGGGATTTTTTTAAAGAAAGGGCCTATAGTAGATCTAATTTACCTTGATTTCGGTCAGGCATTTGATATAGTTCTACATGGAGAATTATTGGTTAAATTGGAAAAGATGGGAATTAATATTAAAATTGAAAGGTGAATAAGGAACTGGTAAAAGGGAAAACTATTATGGATCATACTGAAGTGAACTGTCAGGCTGGAGGAAGATTACTAGTGGAAATCCTCAGGGATTGGTCTTATTTAACCCTTTTATTACTGACGTTGGCACATAAAGTGGGAATATGCTAATAAAGTTTGTGAATGACAAAAGGTTAGGAGGTATTGTCAATTTAGAGAAGGCTCAGGATATCACACAGGAAGATCTGGATGACTTGGTAAACTGAAGTAATAGAAACAGGATAAAATTTAATAGTGGAAAGTGCAAGGGCATGCATTTAGGCAGTAATAACAAGCATATCTGCTATAAGCTGGGGACACATCAGCTGGAAGTGACAGAGGAAGAGAGGGACCTGGGTATATTGGTTGATCATAGAATACCTATGAGCTGCCAATTTGATGTGGCCGTGAAAAAAGGTAACACAGTCCTAGGATGCATCAGGCAAGGTATTTCCAGTAGAGATAGGAATGTTTAGAACCATTATACAAGGCACTGGTATGCCCTTATCTGGAATATTGTGTGCATTTCTGGTCCCCCATGTTTAAAAAAGATGAATTCAAACTAGAGCAGGTGCAGAGAATAGCTACAAGAATGGTCCAAGGAATAGAAAACCTGCCTTATTAGAGGAGACTCAAAGGCTCTGTCTACACTAGAAAAGTTAAGTCGACTTTATTAAGTTGACTTAATAAGGTTGACTTTAAGTCAACAAAGTCAACCTTATTAAGCTAACTTAACAAAAGTTGACTTAACTTTTCTAGTGTAGACATAGCCCCTTTTTGACCTTATTAAGTCGACTTAACACCCTCCTAGTGAGAAAGTTTTCGACCTTATTAAGTTGACTTAACACCCTCCTAGTGAGAAAGTTTTTCCTAATATCCAACCTCGACCTCCCCAGCTGTAATTTAAAACCATTGCTCCTTGTTCTGTCCTCTGTTACCATCAAGAACAGCCTAACTCCCTCCTCTTTGGAGCAACCCTTCAAGTAGTTGAAGGCTGCTATCAAATCTCCCCTCAGTCTTTTCTTCTGTAAACTAAATAAACCTAGTTCCTTCAGTCTCCCCTCATAAGTCATGTGCCCCAACTCTCTAATCATTTTCGTTGCCTTCCGCTGGACTCTTTCTAATTTGTTCACATCCTTTCTGTAATGGGGAGCCCAAAACTGGACACAGTATTACAGATGCAGCCTGACCAATGTCGAATAGAGGGGAATTATCACATCCCGCGATCTGCTGGCAATACTCCTACTGATGCAGCCTACTATGCCATTGGCCTTTTTTGCAACAAGGTCACATTGTTGGCTCATATTCATCTTCCTGTCCACCATAACCCCCAGGTCCTTTTCTACAGCGCTGCTACTTAGCCGATCGGTCCCCAGCCTGTAACAGTGCATGGGATTTTTCCGTCCTAAGTGCAGGACTTTGCACTTGTCTTTGTTGAACCTTATGAGATTTCTTTCGGCCCAGTGTCCCAATTTGTCCAAGTCTCCCTGGATCCTGTCCATGCCCTCCAGAGTATCTACCATTTCCCCCAGCTTATTGTCATCCGCGAACTTACTAAGCATGCAGTCCATCCCATCATCAAGATCATTAATGAAGATGTTGAATAGAACCGGCCCCACGACCGACCCCTGGGACACTCCACTCGTTACCAGTTGCCAACTAGACATTGAGCCATTGATTCCTACCCGCTGAGCCCGTTGATCTAGCCAGTTTTCTATCCACCTTACGGTCTACTTGTCCAACCCATACTTCCTTAACTCGACGACGAGAATGGTGTGGGAAACAGTATCAAAAGCCTTGCTAAAGTCGAGGTATACCACATCAACAGCTCTTCCCACATCTACAAATCCAGTCATCTCATCATAGAAGGAAATCATGTTGGTCAGGCACGATTTGCCCTTGGTGAATCCATGTTGACTGTTCCTGATCACTCTATTTTCCTCCAAGTGTTTCAGGATGGATTCTTTGAGGACCTGCTCCATGATTTTCCCAGGGATTGAGGTAAGGCTGACCAGTCTGTAGTTCCCTGGATCCTCCTTTTTCTCTTTCTTGAAGAGAGGTACTATATTTGCCTTTTTCTAATTGTCTGGGACCTCCTCCGTTCTCCACGAGTTCTCAAAGATAATGGCCAGCGGCTCTGCAATCACTTCAGCCAACTCCCTCAGCACCCTCGGATGCAGTTCATCCAGCCCCATGGACTTGTGCACATCCAATTTCTTTAAGTAGTCCCTAACTTAATACAGTCAACTTAAGCAGTAAGTCGCTGTAAAACAAGGAGTTATTAAGTCGACTTAACTTTTTCTTATGTTGACTTAAGGAAATGCAGAAGTTGACTTAAGGAAAGCCCAGTGTGGATGCGGAGTAGTTTAGGTCGACTGAAGCCTCCTTAAATTGACCTAACTTGTAAGTGTAGATGCACCCAAAGAGCTTGGCTTGTTTACCCTAATCAAAAGAAGGCTGAGGGGAGATATGCTTCCTCTCTATAAATACATCAGAGGGATAAATACCAATACGGACACAAGAACAAATGGATATAAAATGGCCATGAGGAAGTTTAGACTTGAAATTAGATGCAAGTTTCTAACCATCAGAGGAGTGAAGTTCTGAAATAGCCTTCCAAGGGGAGCAGTGAGGGCAAAAAAAACCTAACTGGCTTCAAAACTGAGCTTAATAGATTTATGGAGGAAATATATGATGGGATGGCCTACGTTGGCACTTGACTGATCTTTGACTGCTGGTGGTAAATATCCCCAGAGACCTGAGAAGGGATATTAGTTGGGGTGGGTTCTGAGTTAGTACAGAGAATTCTTTCTTGGCGTCTGGCTGATGAGTCTTGCCCACATACTCAAGGTTTAACTGACTGCCATATTGGGGTCAGGAAGGAATTTTCCCCCAGGACAGATTGGCGAAGGCTCTGGACTTTTCCCCTGTTCCTACTGTAGCATGGGGCATGGGCCATTGCTGGTGGATTCTCTCTCTTTAAAACATGATTTGGGGACTTCAAAAACTCAGTCATAGGCTACAGGTGTATTGCAGGAGTGGGTGGGTGAGGTTCTGTGGCCTCAGTTGTGCAGGAGGTCAGAGTAGATGATCATACGGGTCCCTTCTGACCTTAGAGTCAAGGAGTCTATGGGTCTAGTGCAGTAATGATCCATCACACAGCTCTGTCAAAAGGCTCATTCTGGCCTTGCACCCCTGGCTCATTGCCCTGAAGGTCGAGTCCAGCCAGTTAGAGCTCCCGTTGCTCTTAAAAATGTATAACTCTTTCTCCTCCAGAAAGGGTTAAAGCAGATTAAAATAGGAGACAGGGCTCATTGGTTTTGGTGGCTGCCATCCTCTGTATGGAGAGGTCTATGTTATCACCTTATGATGGGCTGGAGCAAGCACAAGAGAAGGGGGACAGACCTAATGTCTCTCAGCAAGGAACTCAGGCAACCCCTGCCTCTCCTGGCCAGCCAAGGAAAAATGCCATGTGCATGACTTGAGGGATGGGCATCCCCGGTTGGTCCACCCCCCTCGCCTATAAATGTACCATTTCACCTGATGGGGACATGGAATGAGAGCAAAGGGCCTTGAGCCGATAGTTACCTGTGATGGCTGGAGACGTCTTTGGGTTTCCTACACTAGCACAGACATGTTGTGGCATCATGCAGGCCAGAGGGCTTGACTGACCCCAGAGCAGGTTCCCCACTATCCTGTCTGTCCACATGCTGTGAGTCCACCCTTAATTGCCATGGCCCCTGGCATCACTGGCCAATGTATTGGGCTGTCAGCGTTGAGCACCAGGCTTCCCAGACATGTTCTTTTGGTGACTCTCACTACAGGCACAGAAAAGCAGGGTACTCTTGTATGCGAGATCGTGCTGAGCCATCCATTCACATTACACTACAGACATGATTGCACCACCAAAACAGCAGCATAGTGCTCCCCTCATATCTAGTACAACCACAGGAAGACAACACATCACAAACCAGATCAAATTCCTCAGCCTCCACTCAATCCAGCTACCTCAGCCCCTCTGCAATGCCTGCTCAAAGGGCTAGGCAGCCGTGGGTGCACTCAGGGTGTTTTGCACCTGGTTCAGGCATGAGTAATGCATGTCCCTTGCCGAGAACGCCCTGCCAGCCACTCCCTCCCTCAGTGAGCACAGCTCAACTGCAGCACTACAACACAAAGGGGGGCTTTCATGTCATAAGTCATGTATGGCTTCATAGGCCAAGCCCATCACCTGCCTTCAACAAGGTGTATGACTCGAGAGCAGCCATTGGAGGGAAGGCCATACACAACCCTCCAGTGAGCAGCTGGGACCCAACGGTCAAATCAGGCCTTGATACTGAAGGTCCTGGCTGGAGATGCTATCTTAGCTTGCTATCCCCGAGGCCTTGGCTCATCCAGCCCAGAGCCACAGCAGCTGGGCGACAGAGAGTTTTGTGAAGTGCCGGGCTGCCATGTTAACAAACAAGCCAATAAGGACTTAACACAGGCAGCAAACTGAGACTGCTAAACTCATCTCTTAGGTGACCTGTGCCAAACCTAGGTTTTCCGAGATGACCAGCTAACATATTGATCCAGTTCAACCGCATGCCCATGATTTGGTGGGTGTGAGGCTGAACAATTTTGGAGCCCCTGTATTTTCTGGCTGCAGACACAGGCAAAGCACAGAATAAATCAGCTGGAAAGAAGTTTAGTCACGACAGGACAGCAAATCAGGAGCCTGTTGGAATGGTGAGAAAGCTGCTCTGATGTGTGGTGTGTTCTGACAGTGCTGGTTCACTGAGGTGCAAGGGATCCAGAACTGGTTCTGGAAGGGGATTCCCATCTGTGCTGTGCATAGCGGGGCTAAAACGGGAATCAAGGGCACAGCACAGGCAATGCACTGAAGAGTGCAGCATGGGCTGATGCAGGCTCAGGAGCTCATTGTAACATGCCAGTAGCCAGCCTGTGACTGACAGGCAAAAACAGGCAGGCACTTCATCGCATAACCCAAGAGAAAGTTGTGAGAAGGCTTAATGCACTTGCAGAGCCAGTCATGGAGTGCACAGGCTCCAACACAATGCTGGACACAACTTTGTCAATAGGAATGGCAGGACAGAGGCCAGGTAGAGACTGAGTGAAGCTCAAATGGCAGAGACCTCACCGGCCACTAGCAGAGCCGGGCAGAGCACACACACTGCTGACTCCTATAGGGCTGAGGGCAGCATCTCAAACACTCTGTTGATGGTGTCAGTGGTGCCTTTCCCCATCCCTCCCCTTCCCCACCAGGCTCCTTCTATTCATTTTTCACTTGACTCTGCTCTTCACCCTGGTTTTCTCTCCTTCCCTCTCTGCTCTAGTCTTTGTCTTGTCTCCTCACTGGAACCCTGGGACTGGGGAGGACCCCACAGTGTTCCCTGGGTTCGAAACCAGTTCGTCCAGCCTGCATTGGAACACATAAGGGCCAGAACTCTGGAAGTGAGCTGCTGAGAATGTGGGTGGTGTGCTCTAGGGGATAGAGCCCTGCACTGGGGATCTGAACACCTGCTTTCTATTCCCAGTTTGGCTGCTCAGTAACCTTGCTCAAGCCACTGCCAGTCTCCGTTTTCCCACCCATAAAATTGGGCTAATGATACTCACCGGCTTTGTTAATCACGGAGAGCTGCTGAGGAAAAGCACTATATAAAAACTAGTTCCAAAGGGGTAGCTGTGTTAGTCTAGGTCAGCCAAACAAACAAGGAGTCCTGTGGCACTTTTAAAGATTAACAAATTTATATATCTCATGAGCTTTGGTGGGAGAAAATCCCACTTCGTCAAATGCTTCATCTTCAAAGCTGCATCTTCAAACCATCTGAGAAAGTGGGATTTTCTCCCACAAAAGTTCATGTGATAAATAAATTTGTTAGTCTTTAAAAGTGCCACATGACTCCTTGGCTATGTCTACACTAGAAAAAGTTACGTCAACTTTGTTAAGTAGACTAAGTCCACTTTGTTAAGTCAATCTAACTGCCCTTTGGGCGACTTAGCAAAGTGGATTTAAGCGTCCACACTGCGCTTAGATCGACCTAAAGAAGGGTTAGGTCAACCTACCCGGCAGTTCTTAAGTCAACTTAAGCTTTCATTAAGTCGACTTAAGGAATTAATTTAAGCCTGGTGTGGATGGGGACTAAGTTAGGTCGACTTAAGCCTCCTTAAGTCGATCTAACTTGCAAGTGTAGACATAGCCCTTGATTATGTAAAAACTAGGTATTATATTATCATCCAAACCCATATGAGGCTTCCCTCTTGGACTTGTATATAAACAAAAGAATGGCCAGACTGGATCAGCCCAATGGCCCATCTAATCCAGTATCACCCAACAGTGGCCAGTGCCAGGTGCTTCAGAAGGAATGAACAGAACAGGTAAGCATTAAGTGATCCATCCCATCAACCTTTCCCAACCCCTGGTAAACAGTAATCCTTGACTATCCTGGCTAATAGCCATTGCTGTATCTCCTCCATGAATTGATATAGTTCTTTTTGGAATCCTGGTATAGTCTCGGGCTTTATAACATCCTCTAGCAAGGAGTTCCATGGGTTGACTGTGTGCTGTGTAAAGAAATACTTCCTTTTGTTTGTTTTAAACCTGATGCCTATTCATTTAATTTGGTGATTACTAGTTCTTATGTTATGAAGCGTAAATAACATTTATTTACTTGTTCCACATCCATTATGATTTTACCATATCCCCTCTTAGCTGTCTCTTTTCCAAGCTGAAAAGTCCCAGTTTTAGTAATCTCCCCTTTTCTGTACCTTTTCCAATCCCAATATATCTTTTTTGAGATGGGGTGACCAGGGCTATACATATTCAAGATGTGGGCATACCATGGATTTATTCAGAGGCAACATGACCTTTCTCGGAGCATTCCTCAAAACCAGGGCTGCAGGTTTGTCATGTTGAGAAAAAATGTCCCAGATCCAAGATTTTCCTGCATCTATGACCAGGGCCATCCCATGGGGGGAGCAGGGCCCAGGGCCAATTGGCCAAAGTGGGGCCCCACCCCCCATGCTTGAGGGGAGCGTGGTGGGCCGACTGGCCCACTACACCCCCCAGGGAGCCGGCCCTGGGCCGGGAGGCCGAGGCTGTGGGCGCGGGAAGCCGGCTCTGGCCCCAGAGGCTGAGGCCACCTGTTGGGGGGAAGGAGGGAGCCGGGTCTGGGCCCAGGCCTAGAGGCCGAGGCCGCCTGCAGGGGAGGGCGGGGTGGAGACGGAGTCGGCTCTGGTCCCGGCCCCGGAGACTGCCTGCAGGAGGGAGCCAGTGGCCCCGGACCTGGGCCAGGAGGCCGAGGTCCCCTGTGGAGAGGAGCTGGCCATTTGGGGCAGGCCGGCCTAGAGGCTGGGCCCCACATGCTCCGCCCCTGGGCCTGCCTGCTCCTGCTTAAGCGTGCAGCCCCTGCCACCACCCCAGCTGGTTTGGGCCAGGCCCCTAGTCCAGCTGCAGAGGTTCGGGTGGCAGCGGGGGCTTAAGCGCCGCAGCCCCTGCAGCCACCCGAATCCCTGCAGCTGGACTAGGGTGCTGGCCCAAACTGGCTGCCCTCGACGGTTCGGGCCAGCCCCCTAGCTCAGCCCCGGGGCTTCGGATGGCGGCAGGGGCTGTGCTTAAGCACCGCAGCCGCTGCCGCCACTTGAACTCCTGAGGCTGGACTAGGGGGCTGGCCCGAACTGGCGAGGGCAGCCGGCGAGGGCCAGCCCCCTAGCTCAGTCCAGGGGGCCAATCCCCAGAGCTGCCTATTCTGGCAGCTCCCATAACAGTCAATTTCACTGCTCTGCTAGAGCAGTGAAATTGACATATTTGACAGCTCCAATGTCCCAGAGTGGCCTCGATTGGCACTCTGGGACATTTCCGGAGGGTGTCAACAACGCAATATGTGTCCACACAGGCTGTACCACGGAACAACTGTTCCCACCCTCGTTTGGGTGGTTTTCATGTTGCGCGGCAAGAGGGCTGTTGCCGTGCAACAAGAAGCTTTAGTGTGTGGATGCTTTGACTGTTATCGCGCGATAAGACTCCTTACTGCGCGATAACTTTGTAGTGTGTACAAGGCCATGATGTTCACTGAATGTAAACTTTGCAAGGTCTTTTCTGACCTGTTCAGTTATGAAAAACCAATTGACCCACTTTGCCTGGGGATCACTTGCACTTGACCACTGTGGATAAGCCTTGTCTGTACTGAGATCAGATGGGATTTGTGTTTTGTTAATGGTGTGAAGGCAACTCCCACTTAAGTGGCATCAAGGAAACAAGCCAATGCCCAAGCCTGCACTGGCCTGTTAGGAAATGCCTTTTGGTCTTCGTGCTGCTATGGGAAGCATGAGCAATGACTGGAGGTTGAAGCTGTCAGGAGCCACAGAGTCTGCCTGGAGGCTGTTGGGAAAAGAGAAGAGAGAGCAAATGGGGATCCAACACAGGAATTAAATTAGTGCCCTGTTTGGCTCCCCGCACCCCTGACTGAAGCATGGATCCCGTGTGGGGCAATGCCTTCATCACCAGGGTCTAGAGTTGGCCTCACTCGCTGTCCCCAGCCTGATGACTGGCTGTTGTCATTCACAATCATTCACTGTCATTGGGCCAGGGGATGTGAATGAGAATGACATGACAGCTGGTGTCTAGGGCTCGGTGTGGTGTGAGGAGTGGCTCAGGCTAGCTACCCAAGTCCACACCCACCTGGCCTCTGGGTCTGAATTTGGGTGGCCAGCCTGAGGGCTCCAGTCCAGATCAGAGCTTCTGGGCACCACCAAATTACAAATAATCACAGTTTGGAAGTACGGGATTTGGATGGGACTAGTCTCCTCAGTGTATCAGTCTCCTGACAGCATCAGTAGGAGTTATGCAAATACATATCCTGGGATAGAGCAGAGAGCTAAAGAACATTGCCTTTATTCCATTCTCAAAATACTCTGTCTTAAAATAAGGTCACTAACATTTTGCAGTTATGCTCTCTGTTGTTGCTAATCCTAGCTCACTTTTGTAGATTTTGGCTGTTTATATGTAACCTGCTAATGAGAGCAAGATGAGAGGACAGGGCTAGGGTGGTTATTGGGATGGACAGAAAGACCTGATGGACAGAAAATCAGGGGGAGTGCTGAAGATTTCAGCACATGGAGTGATAAAGATAAAAGGCCAGATACATGTGTCTTGTAATGCCACAGATGGCAGGTGCATCATGTGTCAGATGAGTTTGCCACACTGATCCTTCCTTTACATGCAAAAGAGTCACATGGCATCTAAGCTGGGGAAGGTGGGTGGGGACATACCAAAGAGGAATGGTCAGGCCAGGATAGGCCTTCCCTTATTTAGCTGGACGGGGATCATCCCATGAAATGTTTTTCTGTCAGAAACTGCCAAGTTGTCATCATCAAAACTTTTCGTGAGTCAGTCTTCATGAAGTTTTAAAATTTGAATAATTTTGGGAAAAAAAAGTTTTGGAAATTGCTGAAACATTTCAATTCAGCATTTCAAAACTGAAAAACTCTGGTTTGTTTTTAGAAATGTACACTAATTAAGTTAAAAAAAACCCTTTTCATTCTGAAATTTAAAATAAATTCCAGCTTTAAAAAGTTTTTTTAAATAGAATTGTTTCAGTCGAGCCAAACTGATTCTTTTACCCACCCGTTAACTTTGCAAAAACCAGAGAGATTTTCATAGAATCATAGAATAATAGGGATGGAAGGGACCTCACGAGGTCATCTAGTCCAACCCCCTGCTAAAAAGCAGGACCACTCCCACTAAATCACCCCAGCCAGGGTTTTGTCTAACCGGGTCTTAAAAATCTCCAAAGATGGAGATTCTACCACCTCCCTAGATAGCCCATTCCAATGCTTCATCACCCTCTTAGTGAGAAAGTTTTTCCTAATATCCAACCTCAACCTCTGCAGCTGTAATTTGAAACCATTGCACCTTGTTCTGTCCTCTGTTACCATCGAGAACAGCCTAGCTCCCTCCTCTTTGGAGCAACCCTTCAAGTAGTAGAAGGCTGCTATCAAATCCCGCCTCAGTCTTCTCTTCTGTAGACTAAATAAGCCTAGTTCCTTCAGTCTCTCCTCATAAGTCATGTGCCCCAGTCCCCTAATCATTTTTGTTGCCCTCTGCTGGACTCTTTCTAATTTGTCCACATCCTTTCTGTAGTGGGGAGCCCAAAACTGGACACAGTACTCCAGATGCGGCCTGACCAGTGTCGAATAGAGGGGAATTATCACATCCCTCGATCTGCTGGCAATACTCCTACTGATGCAGCCCAATATGCCATTGGCCTTTTTTGCAACAAAGGCACACTGTTGGCTCATATTCATCTTCCCGTCCACCATAACCCCCAGGTCCTTTTTTACAGCGCTGCTACTTAGCCGAGTTTTAGTTTTGAGTTTTAGTTCCTGATTGAGCACGGGAATCTTTTTTGATACCTCAAAATATTTCACCAGGGATTAGACCCATGTCCTGCCCCATTGTGCTTCCCAGCAAATAATGATGAGAGTGGTGTTGTGGGGAAATCTTGCTTGCCTCATGTGTAGCTTGTCTGAAAGCAGGGAAGTCTACGTTACCCAGGATCTTGTCCCATGCAGAGGGCCCTGCGAGTGAGTCTACATAATGGAACAGGTGAAACCACAGCACTCCTTGAGCAGGGTAAGGCTTGTTTTGGTCACATATGGGGTGGAGGTTTGCTGCCCTCTGGACATCATTTTCTTCTCTTTGACAGGGGCTGTTAAAAAAAATCATGTCACCAACAGAAGAGCAGAATGAGGGTTAGTGTCAATGTTGGCTCTCAGGGCTTCCCTCACTGGATGGGGCCTGGGATGTACCTCCCAAGTGGCCATGGCTGGTTTGTCCCTAGGAGTCATGGGACACACCCTCGGTGACCTTAGATGCGATAAAGTGGCCCTGGACTCCACTTGTCTTCCAAACAGTCATGGCTGGAGCGCGCCTCCATTATTGCCAAAGATGTGCACACTTCACTCGATCAGCTGCCTGCTTCCGCTGTGTATAAGGAAGGGCCACAGAAGGAGGAGATACGCTCTGAATGGCCAGGAATGGAACGGGGGCTGGGCTATCACTATTTTTACTTTTGAGGATCTGGGAGTGCTCAGATAACATGGTAATGGGAGTAGAATAACAGATGTGCTAAATACATGGCCACCCCATCCAGCTGCCAGAGCATCTTTGTGGAAATGCCTGGCAAGAAGCAGAACTGTGATATATATAGCAACCTCTGATCATCCTTAGGCATCAGGAACAGTTGTCTGGCCACTCCTCTCCCCCTCCTTCTTCTGGTCCCAGTGTAAAAAACATTGTTCAGTTTATAGCAATTAATTCTTAGCACTAGGTAGCTTTGTAACCTGGAGAAAGTGCCAAAGGGATGTCTGTGTGATAAATAATACTAATCAGGCACTTACTTGCTTTCTGGAGGCAGCTTTTGGAGAGCTTTGTTTGCAGGAATTCAGCCATTTCCTTGTCTTCTTCTCTTTCCCTATGACAGGAAGAAATCGCTTTGTGTCAGTGAACAGGCCCGTGAGACACTCAGGGTAAACTGTAAAACAACCAGGTCCCAACAGATGTGAGCTTGTGGGGCTCATGCAACTGGGCAGAACATAGCAGTGTAGAGAGCAGGGGCCGGCAACGTTTGCCGCCCCTTTTGCCGGCCCCTCCTCCTCGACCCTCAGCTGGTGCCGACAACCCGTTCAAGGAAAGAAGCCACCTGGAGGGGCTCCTCTCAGCAGCGTTCCTGGGGGCCCCACCCCCAGGCACACCATGGAAAGAAGTTACCTGGAGTCACTCCTTTTGATGGTGGCACACCAGAGAGAGGAGCTGCTCTGGTGGCTTCTTTACATGGTATGTCTGGGGCACGGACATGGCAGGGATCTCCGCACTGCAGCCGCCCCCGAAGGAAGTCACTTGGAGTGTCTTTTGGTGGCGGGAGTGGCTTTTTCTGTGGCACCACAGAGGATGCCGAGTGCCGCTCCAAATGGGCTCGTGTGCCACTGTTGGCACATGTGCCAGGGGTTGCCTACCCCTGGTATAGAGGTTCTCACTTGGGCTGGAGCCTAGCTTTGACCCGCCCCTCGCTGGGTTCCAACCAGAGTGGGAGCAGCTACATTACTGTTTTTAGCACAAGCTGAATCAGTTGACCTGAGCTCTGAGATTTGCTGCCTGGAGTGGTTTCTGCAGTGTAGACCTACCCTCATGTGCTTGTTTAGAGACACAGAGGCATCGTCTGATTGGAGCACAGGGCTGGGAGCCAGCAGATCTTGAGTTTTGATCCCATCTCAGCACCCGACTTCCTTTGCAATCACAGGCAAGTTTCTTCACTGCTCTGCAAAGCGTATGTATGTGGGGAGGGGATTTCAGCTTGTACCAGTGGCACCTCAGCCAGTGTGCTACTGTCTGTGATATTCAGTGGAAATAGGCACCTAAATCCCGTAGGCTCTGTGGCAAATCAGTCCACTCTGTCCCTGTGGGTCCTGTGCTTTGTCTTGCTAAGGGCCCAGGCAAGCCCTGTCTGCCCCTGGGTCTGGGCAGTCGTTACTCCGCTGTCTGCACAGAGTAGGAGGGGGAAGGGGCTCGGGCCCTCCCTCTACTCTGAGCCCCAGCCTAGGGGCCCTAGGAAAGGCAGCTGTATGCTGCTGATACTGCCACCAGCAACAGTTCCTTTCCCTAGGCTATTTCCCCCTCTTGGTGTTCTTTTACCTCTCTTCGTCCTCCTTCAACACTCCTCTGCTCCTTCAACACTCCTCTGCTCCTCCAACACTCCTTTGCTTCTTCAATTCTCCTCTGCTCCTCCAACAGCTCCTATAAAATACCAGCCTCGGTGCTTTTGTGACAGCTGTCATCATGAATGCACCAGACATTGAATCAGGGACCTCCAGAGCGAAAAGCATGAGCTGCAACAGTGTGAGCTAAAGCAATAGGAAACCAAAGCCTCTGGATCAGCACATAGGCCACCAGTGATTCACATTACCAGTGGATTAAACTTTGAAGATGGAGACTGCCCTCTAAGTACTAGAGTTATTATTTTCCCCATGCATCATAAAACCCTTTTCTGCTGACCCGGTTTGGCTGTAATTGCTAAGCCATCTAACTTCTGCTCCCCGCCGGTGCCCCACTCTCTCAAGTCAGAGATTTGTTTCAACACATTAGAATTAGCCATGTTACTCCCACATCTTCAGTTTGTTTGCTTTCTGCATGCAGTGTTTTCAGTGCTGCAGTGTTCTCTGCCTGTCTGCAGTTCCACGGTGGGAAATTGGTGCTTCTGAGCTGACAGCTGTGGGAACTATCTGCTAGTGACGGGATTGCCACCTACCTGATATGTTGGTGGGTCGCCTAACAGTGCACAGAGAATTGAGTGCTAAAACTCAGAACCCTGCTCTGCACCTGAGTACACGGGTAGAGGTGATAACCGGCCAGGCAGAATTTGTATTCAGACCTGAACATGCATCAAAGCCAGATATGAAGTAGTGTGACCCTAAGTGAAACCATTGTCTGCTGAACCTGCCTTGTGTGGACCGGGCATCTAATGCAGTGGTTCCCAACCTTTTGGCTCAACGGCCACAAATCTAATTTTTACAACCCTGAAGGGACATCAGTCTATTTAATTAATTTTTAATTAATTACATTTAAATTAAGATTTAATTAAATCCTCCACTCCTCCAGGTGTATGGGGGGCAGCGCCAGTCCCCATTCAACTTGAACCAGCCCCAGTGCAGCGCTTCTCTCGGACCAGTTCCAGTCTGGGTTCCTCCCTGCCAGGGTGTCCTGCCCCGCTTGGGGACTGGGACAGGGAACCCACGCCGGGGCCTCACCTGGGCAACGCCCGCTGGGCCATGGCCCCAGCCTGGCCTGGCTCTCTCCAAGGGGCTCTGCTCCCGGCTGGCTGGCACCTCCCTCTCTCCTCGCCAGGGGCCCCCGCCGCTGCTGCCCAGCTGGAGAGAGCCCAGCGCCGGGGGAGGGAGGGAGGCAGGCAGTCATAGCCCAGCTCACAGCCAGGACCGGGCAGCTGCAGCCCAGCTCCCATCCAGTGGCAGGGGAGCGCGGGCCACTTCTAAAAGCCCCGTGGGCCACTTCTGGCCTGCAGGCAAGGGGTTGAGAACCCCTGGTCTAATGCATCCCTGGGTTGTCCTCTTGCAATCTTTCATTTGTGCCCAATGCATAGAAACCTCCCCAGACCTGTGCCTATGCCCCCAGTTCCTGGAGTCATGTGATTACATTGGAACCTCAGCTGCCATTTTAAAAAACAGACATTATGAAAAGCTCAGAAATGTGACTTGAGTATAATCATAGAACCTCATGAAGTTCAACAAAGACAAGTGCAAAGTCCTGCACTTAGGACGGAAAAATCCCATGCACTGCTACAGGCTGGGGACCGATCGGCTAAGTAGCAGCGCTGTAGAAAAGGACCTGGGGGTTATGGTGGACGGGAAGATGAATATGAGCCAACAGTGTGCCCTTGTTGCCAAAAAGGCCAATAGCATATTAGGCTGCATCAGTAGGAGTATTGCCAGCAGATCGCGGGATGTGATAATTCCCCTCTATTTGACACTGGTCAGGCTGCATCTGGAATACTGTGTCCAGTTTTGGGCTGCCCACTACAGAAAGGATGTGGACAAATTAGAAAGAGTCCAGTGGAGGGCAACAAAAATGATTAGGGGACTGGGGCACATGACTTATGAGGAGAGACTGAAGGAACTCGGCTTATATAGTCTACAGAAGAGAAGACTGAGGGAGACTTGATAGCAACCTTCAACTACTTGAAGAGTTGCTCCAAAGAGGAGGGAGCTAGGCTGTTCTCGAGGGTAACAGAGGACAGAACAAGGAGCAATGGTTTCAAATTACAGCTGGGGAGGTCAAGGTTGGACATTAGGAAAAACTTTCTCACTAGGAGGGTGGTGAAGCATTGGAATGGGCTATCTAGGGAGGTGGTAGATTCTCCATCTTTGGAGATCTTTAAGGCTCGGTTAGACAAAACCCTGGCTCGGATGATTTTGGGGGAGTGGTCCTGCTTTTTAGCAGGGGGTTGGACTAGATGACCTCGTGAGGTCCCTTCTAACTCTATGATTCTATGATTCTATAGAAAAACAGAACATTAGAGTTAGAAGGGACCTCAGGAGTCATCTAGTCCAACCCCCTGCTCAAAGCAGGGCCAACCCTAACTAAACCATTCCAGCCAGAGCTTTGTTAAGCTGGGCTTTAAAAACCTTGAAGGTTGGAGATTCCACCTTCCACCTAATCGCTGCAGCGTGGTCTGCCTGAGTCTGCAGATCACCTGAAACAATAGCTCTGAAAGGCACGAACTACCCCATTCAGCTCAATGGGGCGTTGACTCCAGGACATCCTGCCAAAACCTTGCTGATAGAAGACTCAACATGTGGCAAGAGGAGAGTGCTGTGGGGCTGGCCACCCAACCATCTGGCAGCTGAGATGAGCCCTGGGAAGCTGCCATACTGCTTCTTACCCCTCCCTGCCACTCTGGAGCAGGATAAAGGTATGCCACTCCCCCTACCTTTCTGGGACACAGCCACTCCACGTGGGGGTGGGGCCACAGGGGGTGGAGGTGAGGCTGTGCAAGTACTGCCCTGCCTGGGGGCAATCTTGTGATGTGGCAGCATCCCAGCCTGTGTTAATTTGACCCTGCCCAGCTCCCTAGCTGCTGAGCCATTCTGTGCCTGTTCTGGACCTCCATGAACCACCTTGAGGACAGGTCAGTAGTCTGACATGCTGGATGGCTGCCAGCCCCTGCAATTTCAGACACGTGTGAGTCAGCTTATCCAGCTACCTCAGCCTTTCAAATTCCACGTCGTCCACCATGAAATCCCGGGTTTCCACCAGCTTGTGTATCCGTTGCACCAGTTCCTCCTCCCTCTGCTTCTCCTCGTGGGACTTCTGTTTCTCTGCAGCACAGAAACCAAAACACCATTTGTTCTAGTGAGCAAAATGTGGAAACGTGCAACTCTCACTGTGCTCCAGGCAGTGCTGGCTTCTGGACAGGGTGCATCTGCCCAGCAATCAAAGGTGTGACTGCAACACATGGAACCATAGAACATTGGGCACAGAATCTCACTCAGTGATCACTGATTTTCATTGGCACTTAAGGGACTGGTACATCTCACAGATGGCTTTGAAAGGCTAAGCCTAAATCTTCACCTAGACCCCCAAAGGGGTAACCTAATCCTCAGCACCTTGGATAATCTTGTGTGTTCCTTTCCACTGTGCACAAAATCTAGGCAATGCTGAAGTCCCATGTAATTATTGGTAATACACAGCAATGTGGACATGATTAAAGCAGCATTAAAGATAAATTACTAAAAGATAGGCTGTGTGCAGCTGTGTTTTTAAGACTCCACTCCCCCTGGAGTTCAGGCAACATTTCCAAAGCCAGTTCAGCACCGCCTGGATACTATTGATCAGGGCACCTCCAGGTAAGTAAATACGCAGTGAAAGCCATGATGTGGAACAAAGCTGTAGGCTAGATCTCAGCAGTGCCTAACCTGGGTATTGACTTGCGGTTTAAAGCGTTCTGTGTACTGACCTGTGACACCACTGCCAGGTGCTAAATGAGGGGAATTTGTTATCAACATTCTACTGTGTTAGTGTCCTCCTACGCACAGAAATTTCTCCTACATCTTGGGTGAAACTTACTCATGTTTAGTGGGTCAGCACAGGCCTCCCTTATGGCCTGCTCCAGTAAACCACAAACGTGTGTGCTGGAGGAAACGTATGTGGAGGTTTCAGATTAGCATGTCTCTACAGAGAAAGGCTTGTCCAGTGGCTATGGCACTAGCTTGGGTGTTGGGAAACCTCCATTCAAGTCTGTGCCACCACAGACTTCATGTGTGCCCTTGGGCAAGTCACCTAGCCTCTGTGCCTTAGATACCCAGCTGTAATGGAGATTATAGCACTGGCCTACTTCTTAGGGATGTTGTGAGTATAAATAATTCTGGATCGTAAAGTACTGAAATGTCCAAACACATTCACTCATTTCAGTTAGTTCGCAGCTAATTAACTTGAGTTAAACGCTCCAGTGAGGCGTGTTCACTTTTAAAAATATGCTTTGTGTTTCTAGTTTGAATTTTGCTTACTTTATAATCCATCTCACTCTTAATACGCCTTTGTATGTTAAAGATATCCTGGCCTTGTGAACTGCCATCATAGGAAGGTTTGCCTAAGCTCTTGGCAAACTCCCAAAGATTTTGGGATTTTTATCTGAACCCAACCTCTGCTGGATCTGGCTTTTGAAGTTCACCAAGCTCTATTGGGAGTCTCCCAAGTCCAGTGTTTCTCATGCGATTTGCAGCACATCCAGAGTTGACAAGGGCTATGAATAAGGCAAAGGCAGCCTCTCTTGCAGTATCAGCACTTCCTGTCTCAGATGAACCTAGGAACGCCAACAATAGGTGTCAGCGGAAAAACACAAGCCAATGAAAGAAAGTTCTGCAATTCTTTTCACATCTCAAAATTGTTTCAGTGTAATTCAAGTTCTGGGCAACCACTTAGGTCAGTTTTTATTTATGTGACCTAGGCAGGGGCCTGCACTAAAATAAGATTGGGGCTGGATTCAAATTTAGCAAGTGACTTCCGGCCCCGCCTTTATGATGTGCAGACACAATATCCCCATGGGCCCATCTGAACATCCCTCAGGTACAGGATCAGGTTCTGAATTTGGCATTGCCATGAAGTTATTCTTACTTATTATCCCCCAGAGCAGAGGGTCTCACAACTGATTTTTGGTGGCCTTCGGCTATGTCTACACTTACAAATGCTAGTTCGAATTAGTTAATTCAAACTAACTAATTTGAACTCATTTTAGTTATTTCAAATTAACTTATTTCGAACTAGCATGACCACACTGGAATTTTAATTTGAACTAGCCATGGCCACACAGGGCACTTGCTTAGTTCGAATTAGTCAGTTGCAGGAAGGTCAATCTGACGATTAGTTTGAACTAAGCAGTTAGGTCGAACTAATATGGCCACATTGACGTAATTCGAACTAAGTATTTCCAATTAAGGGTTAGTTTGAACTAAGCAATCAAATTTATTAGTTCAAATTAAGGAAGTCCTTAATTCTAATGAACTAATGAAAGCCTAGGGTGGACCAGGCTTAAGTTAGTTCGAATTAAGCTTCCTGAATTCGAACTAACTTGCCAGTGTAGACATAGCCTTAGAGTGCAGTCACCAACTATTGCTGGTGGCCACGCTGAGAAATTTTCCTAGATGACTCCCCAGATCGCCTCCATCCCCCTGGACCGCGCTGCCCCTCAACCCCCCACTGCCTCCCTGGGGTCCCTCCAAGCCCCTCCTGGGCCCTGCTTCTTCTCCCTGCATTGTCCCAAGCTCCCTTCCACAGCCTTGCCCACACCAACCCTCTTGGCCACACACCCAGTAAGACCAGCCCTACCACCATCCCAGGCTGAAGCCCAGAGAGGAAGCTGGGTAGGGCGCTGAAGACCAGAGCTGCTGCCAGAGTCCAGTGGCTGAAACTATGTACGTAAAGGTCCCTGTATTCCACTCTACAAGTGAAAACGGGCCTTGGTGTAAGTGACTAGAAAGCCAGGTTTCTCTTTTCAGCAGCCACTCTTACTGCAGTTACATAGTGAGAAACGTTTTAGAAATTGCTGTGCTATGAATATGAATCCATTAGCTGTAACCCTTAGTTACAGAACAGCTAGTTAGATTCCTAGCACATACCTGCCACAGCGTGGGACTCCGGTGGTTCCATGATCTGCCTGAACTCAGGCTGGACCAAGAGGTTTCAGGTGATAAAATGCACAACTCTCCCCAACACACAGGGGTGTGAGAAGTTTACATCTGGAACACTCTCCTAGCATATGCCAAGCTGCTCAATGTCTTTAGATCCCTGTGACTTCTGGCAGGCTGCCTTCACCAGGGCCTGCAGCATTTCCTGTGAACTCATGGCTAGCTTGCCATCTACCCCATCTCCTGGCTGCCAAGAGGCTCCTGTGAAATTTCTGCTGTGTTTTGCGGTAACACACAAAGTGGAGATGTTTCCCCCATCAGCACCAACCTCGGCTGATTTACATGCTTGACCCTGCCTTTAAAGGCCTCACTCTCCTCGCACCACCAATAGAAAACTTCCAAAGGGGTCCTCTACCTAGTGATTCAAGAATTTTCCTTCTTCTGCTCCTGGATTACTATCTGGAGAGGCTGTTGTGAATTAGGAACCCTGCACAATGTATGCGGGAGGCTCCATAAGTAGCTGGGCCTGTATCAGGACAGAGGAAGATCCTGAAAGATGCACTCACCAATGACTTACAAAATGATTCAGAATAACTTCAATTTTATTCCATTATTCCTTTTCATCTTCTTGTTTTTCTGTACTTCCTTGTTTGGGCCAGAACAAGCAGTGGAGCAGGCAAACCACCACAGGAAAAATGATCTGGAGATAATTCCATACTAGCTAGAAAAAGAAAGTCCCAGCAATACTGCAAGAAGGTCTGCTTTTGTGAAAGAGCTTCAGGCCAACTTTGCAGGCATGAGAGCAATCCAAATGTCTGGTTGCTCAGCTGACTTGATCTTCTGAATCTATAGCCTAGTATAAGAATATCCAGGAATAAATGGTCTGACCAAAAGCACTCCCATCGACTTCAAGGGCACTGGGATCAAGCCTCAGACTGTGTCTGGGCCTTACCTGGGAGCACAAGGAGTTTCTGGAGCTCCTTTTTCAACCGACTGATTTCTCTGCAGAGCTGAATGTCATCCATCCTGCCAAGACAAACAAAAAACTTAGGCCTTGTCGACACCTAAAAATAAATCGACCCAGGACAGGTAGATTTATAGCCACCACTGTAATTATATCGGTGGCTGATGCCCACACTGCCCTCCCTCAACAAGAGCACTTCCATCGAGCTAAGGCGCAGTGTGGGAGCTGAGAGCCCCACAGACTCAAGGGCTTTCTCTGGGCAGCCCTCACTCCCTGGTCCTAGCCAGGACACTGGGGAAGCCACACCAGACTTCTTCGTTCCCTGCTCTCTTCCAGAACAGCCCTGTCAATTTCCTGGCTAAGCCATGGAAATGACAAAGCTGCTCAGGCTAGGAGCAGGTGGAAACGCTCCAGGACCAAGTTCTGACCCACTCCCAATGGAGAGTGGAGACCAGAAGCCCTGGCATCACTCCGCTCCGTTCCGAGCTAGCCCCAGCTCCCAGCCAGAAGTCAGGATGAAGCTACCTGCCTCCCAGCTCCCAGCCGGGGTGGGGGAGGAGCGGGGGCCGGCTGCCGCTGCAGCTTTCCACATTCCTGCCAGTTCCAGCCCCCAGCTACAGCGCCCGCCTCCCATCCCACCTGGTTCCAACATGCAGTTGGGAGTCAGGTGGCAGCCGCCCAGGTCCCTGCTGGCAGTGGACAGCAGCTGCCCGCCACCTCATCTCCTCTGATCCCAGCAAGAGCCAAGCTCCAGCTGCCTCAGGCTTGCAGGAGCCAGGAGTGAGCGCCAGCCCCTCGGCTTTCTTGTAAAATTGACAAGTATGGCAATCCCCTCCCCCCCACTGCAAGGGGATGCAGTGTCTATACTGACACTGCATCGACTTAGCCCTGCCAACAACGGCCTGAGGTGATTTTATTCTGTCAAAAGCTCAGGGCAGTTTTCTTGGCAGGGAGGTGACTGTACTGTGTACGCCAGCACTGGCTGGTAGCTGACTTTTGGATATACAAGTGGCCTAAGAAGGGAGGGTACATGTGGTGGGTTCTGAGTTATTACAGAGAATTGTTTCTTGAGTAACTGGCTGTTTAGACTTGCCCACATGCTCAGGGTTTAACTGATCGCCATATTTGGGGTCAGGAAGGAATTTTGCCCCAGGGCTGATTGGCCTGGGCTCTGGGAGTTTTTTGCCTTCCTCTGTAGCACAGGGCATGGTTCACCTACCGGTGAATTCTCTGTATCTTAAAATCCTTTAATTATGATTTGAGGAGGTAAATAACTCAGTCATAGGTTAGTGGCCTATTGCTGGAATGGGTGGGTGAGGTTTTGAGGCCTGCATTTTGCAGGAGGTCAGACTAGATGATCATACTGGTCCCTTCTGACCTTAAAGTCTATGGCTATGTCTACACTTGCTAAAATAAGTTCGAATTAGTTAGTTCGAACTAACTAATTCGAACTAATTTTAGTTAGTTCGAATTAGCTTAATTCGAGCTAGAAAAAGTTAGACAACAGAGTCTTGTGGCACTTTTAAAGACTAACAGATTTATTAATCTCCCACGAAAACTCATGCGATTAATAAATCTGTTAGTCTTTAAAAGTGCCACAAGACTCTGTTGTCTTTCTACAATAGACTAACACGGCTACCCCTTTGGAATTAGAAAAAGTTAGTTCGAATTAGCGATCCCCATTCATTTCAATGGCCGGTTAGTTCGAACTAAGAAATTAGTTCAAATTAACATGGCCACATTGGCTAATTCGAACCAGTTAGTTCGAATTAAAGCCTTACTTCTGAAGCCCTGTTTGAATTTATTAGTTCGAATTAAGGAAGCCTTTAATTTGAACTAACTAAAGCCTAGTGTAGCCATGGCTTTAGTTAGTTTGAATTAAGCCTCCTTAATTCGAACTAACTTGCCAGTGTAGACATAGCCTATGAGTCTATAAGATCTCTGGTGTAGACCAGGCCTTAGGGAAGGACTTACAGAGGTACAGCTAGTAAATACCTGAATTCAGCTCACACAATTCATGTGGAGTGGAGATGCCATCTCTCCCTGAGAACTGAAACTCACTTTAATGAAGCTGTTTCTAAGAACTTTCGTGAGTGTTAAATGGTTTGCACCATTGGCTATTGACAAAGTAATCATCGCATCATTCTGACGGGACTAGTAATGAAGCTTTATTAAAGCCTGGCTTATTCTCTCCATCATGACAGTTGTGGACATCTTCCAAAAAGCACTGTTTCAAAGGGGTTCCTTTTTCTTTGTACTTATTTAGAAATTTTAAAACATTTGAATAGAAAGTAAGACAACAGAATCTTTGCAGAATTAAAAAAGGTAAAATAATTCACACTTTTAAAAATAGGAAATTTGTAGGTTTCTACTAAGAAGCCTGGTTTAAGCAAGAAAGAAAAAGTCATCATGTTTACACACCATGGCTATATCTATACTTGTTAAGTTAAGTCAACTTAGCTAAGTCAACTTAGCGTGTCCACATTCAAAAATTAAGTCGTCTTAGAGGGGACCCTGCCAAATCGACCTAGAACGTCCACACTGGACGCCTAGGTTGACTTGTAGGGACTAGGTAGACCTGGGACAGGTCCACAGTGGCAGGGGGTGCACCTCTTGCCAACTGCCAGGGGGCTCAGCCTTTGCCCCATTGTACCTTGGTACCATTTTTGTACCATTGTACCTTGTACCATTTTTAAGTGTAGATGCACCCCATATAACATGGCATAATCTAATCCTGTCTTCAGAATTAAATGTTCATGCCCTGCTAAAATGAACAGCACACCATTAATCAGCTTGGGAATGGCAATAAGATAGCCAAGATTCAGGCACAAACCAATGGAATGATAGCAATATTCCAACCTAAATGTGCCTGAAGTGCCAAGAGGGGATCCAGATTCAAATTTCCACTGTGTTTGGGGGGCTGGCCCCTAGCAGTTAACTTTGGAATGGTCTCTAGTTAAAAGAAATCTGTAATGATATTGTCTGAAGATAACACTTCACAGCCATTCGAGTCCCATCTTGTGAGGACTTCAGCTCGAGCATCATTAGCTGTTGGCTTTTCACCTGGGTTTGCCTTGAGCTGACGGGGACTGAGCAGTGTAGAAATTAGCACTCATTTCTCTAAATGAAAAGGATGCTCATTAGACTAGGTGCTGCTGAAGTCCAATTACAATCACCAAAGAAAATGAAAGAAATAATGATTGTTTACCAAAACTCCTTGTAGATCTTTTAGTTTCAGGGTCCAAACAAGCAAACCCTTATTCACTTGATTCAGTAGAGCTACTCCCATGAGTAAAGTCTACCTGTGTATGACTACTCCTTCTAAGGGATTTCATAATAGGGGTTTCCCCAAGCACCTTGCTATGTACCTGATAGACCTTATGCACCTTCAAAAGTGGATCAAATTTAGTATGTTTCCTGCAGATCCTTCATCCTAGATAACATCAGTTCTCCCCATACCGTCCTTAACATTATATAGATATAGATATAGATACAGATATAGATATATATTGTGGCAAAGTCAGGCCAGATGGCTTTAGAAGGGTAATCCTATTTGGAAAAGCTGGGAAGTGGGCGGGCGCAAGCCCCACCTCCACCAGCTCATGTGTGGGAGTTTAGAGGAGGCTAGTGGAGTGGAGTGGAGTGGAGTGGAGAACAGAACAGAACAGAACAGAACAGAACAGAACAGAACAGAACAGAACA
>ML685815.1:10963779-10998556 GCA_007922175.1 Pelusios castaneus
CAGAACAGAACAGAACAGAACAGAACAGAACAGAACAGAACAGAACAAGAGCAACATCAGAAAGGGTTAGAGGAAGGGAAGAAGACTAGGCAAGGCCTGGGAGGCTTGCCTCGTCCGCTGCAGCAGGGGCAGCAGAAAACTCCCCTTTTACAAGGACCGAGTCCAGGGCAGTGAAGCCACGGCCCTGACAGGGAAAAGTGGGCTTGCCAGGGAGACTGACTTACCATAGGCCCTACTACACCAGGGGATTGGACATTAGGCGGCAGGAGTTGAAGAGTACTCTGCCACACTCTTTTCACTTGCATAGCTTCATACATCACAACTCTGGCTAACAGCTCTCAGGCTATGTCTACATTTGTTAAATTAAGTCGACTCTGTTAAGTCAACTTACCAAGGTCAACTTTAAGTTGACTTAAGTCAACCTTGTTAAGTCGACTTAACAGAGCCTGTAGTGTAGACATACCCATCTACACTGGCTTTAAGTCGACTTAATGAGGTTGACTTAAGCCTTAAATCGACCTTCAGAGGTGTTGTTATTAATTCGATTTAAGGAAGCGCTTACGTCGACTTAACAAGCGCCGAGGGTGGGCACAGAGTTCTGTAGGTCAACTTAAGCATCCTTAAGTCAACCTAAGGCACCAGTGTAGACACACCCTTCAGACAGCTGTTATCCAAATTAAGCAAAGCAGTAACTGCTGAGGAAGACTAAAGAAGAATTGATTTGCCAGCACTGGCAGATAAAGACGAGAAATAAAATGTTTCAGCTACTTCCTGAGGAGCAACAGTAGCTCAGATCTTAGCACCTCATGCTGGATTCGGTAAGTGGGGGATTCCAATAACCAGCTGGAACCAAATGACTTAGTGGAGAAGAAGCTGAAGGTGACAGGGTAAAGCCAGTGTACTAGTGCCTATGCAATGTAAGTGCTGTGTGGGCACCTGGAAGTGGGGCTGCTCTGTAATAATTTATGAATGCATTATATTCTATATGATTGTCAGATTATTGTAAGGGATGGTAACTGGAGGGTTATATTAGGATAAATCAATAGGATTCTTGGGAAACAAACAGGAAAGCAAAATACTGATATAAATCACCCCCCCCCCCCCAACAAACATTGAGTGGGGTGATACGAGATGATGGAGGAGCAATTGGCCTGGAGAAGGCTGGTTCGACCTCCCATGGAACTCCGCAAACTGGTTTTGGGAAGCAGCAGGGTCTACACCCAGGCAACTGAGACTCAAAGTACTTCTCAGGCTCTCTTATGTTTCCAGCAGGAAGATAGTAAGCCATTAGGTAAGACAGATATTCATGTAGATCTTTTGCAGTTTTAAAATCTGTTTTCTCTTATGTTATGCTTTGAACCTACTGTTCAGAGAAAAGAAATGGTGGTGTAAGCAGGCTGTCTGGCCACCAGATTCACCACTGGTCACTAACTCCTGGAGGGAAGAAACACAGATCACAAACCCAGCTGGACTTGCTGAGTAAGAGTGGTTGATCCGCAGGGTTCTGTAGTGTAGGACCTGGTCTGAGACTTGGCGTATCTCATGATTCCAGCCCAGGAAAGGTAAAGTCACCAGGTCTGACACCTGTGGGATGCCCTCAAAGACCAGAGAGGGGACAGAGATGCAGTTAGCCTTGTAACAGTGATGCTGTATGTTATATTAATTCAAGGGCAAACAAGGTGAAGGTGTTGATAAAACTCTTTCATTGTCCAACATTAAAACAGTGACCCTTAGATGTAGAGGGGTTTCTACAGGGATCTTGGTTTTTCCTTGGCAAACACTCAAAAGTATTTATTGTGAAGTTGAAAATTTATGGATCAAACATCAGAAAGAACAAGAAATTAAAATGAGCATTGATATTGAAACTGATGCTGAATAGCAACTTCCAGAGGGGTAGCTCTGTTAATCTATTTTAGCAAAACAAATAAGGAGTCCTGTGGCACTTATAGGCTGTGTCTACACTAGAAAAAGTTAAGTAGACTTTGTTAAGTCGACTTAATAAGGTCGATTTTAAGTCTACTTAACAAAGTGGACTAAGTCGACTTAACTTTAAGTCAACTTAGTCCACTTTGTTTAGTCAACCTAACCACCCTTAAGTCGATTTAATAAAGTTGACTTAAGGGTTGTTTCAAGTCCACACCATCCTTGAGTCAACTTAAGGCTTAAGTCGACCTAATGGGTGGTTCTTATTAAGTCGACTTAAGCTTTCATTAAGTGGACTTAAGGAACTTCTTAAGTTGACAATGAAAGTCTGGTGTAGACAGGGAGTAATTTAGGTCAATTTAAGGGTCCTTAAGTCGACCTAAATTGCTAGTGTAGACATACCCATAAAGACTAACGAACATCTTGATGAATTTATTAGTCTTTATAAATGCCACAGGACTCCTTATTTGTGATACTGAATGACTGTGCAAAACAATCAAAGCCTTTAAGGTCTGTCTCCTTTTGGAGGCAAAATATCAGAGTTTTGTATTTCCAGAATAACCTTTATTTGATAAAGAAAAGGGGGTTAACTTTCATTTCAGTTCTGAAGCATGTCACTTTCCCTATTTCTAACAGAGACATTTGCACAAAAGGTGGAGGAGGAGAGGTAGGATAGAAAATGTGGGGGAAATATAGCTTTTGTTGATTTCTTTGGAACCCTGGGTGTCAGGTCAGGTATGATGTCAGGTATGAATGGATGCTTTGGCTGGCAGGTTGAGCACAGCACCTGTTGCTTGGACTGTGGTTCACATTGAGGCCAGGGATGTCATCCAGTTGGGTTTTATCTCCTTAGACAGGGCAGGATTATGGGCGTGTCATATCTCTGTGCTGATGCAATACAGCTGATTTCAGGATGCAATGGAAACTCTAGAGAATGAGAAACAGGATAGGAGGAAGGAAGAGGGGAGTGAAAAGCAATCCAAAAGGAAGGGCACAGAAAAGGATCTGATATAACTTTACAGTCTGGCAGGCAGGTATCCGCTCTGATGGGCTGAGGAGTGGATTTCATGATGGTGTGATGATGTTACAAAGTTCTGAATAGCAGGAGCAAGGCTTAAGGGCCTCCCTGGCAGGCAGAAAGCCTGTAGGTCTAGTCTGTTCCTTCTATCTTGGGGTCAAAGAAGGTGAGCCAAGATGAGCTGAGATGCAGAGGGTGGAAGATGAAAATATGGGATTTTTCCCCAAAGTTTCCTTTTAAGAAACCAAAGAGGGAAGAGTGGGCAGCAAAATTCAGCCAGCTTGGTCTGGTATCCATCATGCCAATTGTTGTCTGTTAACTTCTGGTTCTACATCTTGTGTTTTTACCAAGTGTGATTTCAACAGTTCTTGAACAATATCAGCAGCTTTTTTCATTTGCACTAATTCAGTTCCTCTGTATGTTTCTCTTGCACTTCTTCATAATATCATTTATTAAAAAGAGCCTGACCATATTTGCCATGGTCAATTTCCAAGCAAGCAAAAATTTGTAGATTGTTGTGACAGCTCCTGAACTCACACACACTTTTTACATTTAAGCTTACAATTGGGGTGAATTTTTAAGTCAATAATCACAACATTGCTCCCCCAGTGTCCCCAACTTCTGCTTTCATGGGACTATATATTTTATAGGACTTTTCATTGATTTCAGTGTCCTAAGCATCAGGTCCTATCTCTCCCTATGGTACTTCTAATCTTTCTTGGCATCTAGGTGCCCTGGCATCGATGTCTATGAGCTGGAGACTTTCTCTCTATTGATTTTTCAAATCTGCAAATACAGATAGAGAGTGGAAAATGTGAGTCCTTCTTACAATGGTTCCTGATTACAGGGGAGTGACTCCTCTGATCAACAAACCTGTTCAGAGGTCAGCACACAGGCCTGGGAGTCAGGGGTTTAACTTTATTCCCCCGCTATGGCTGCCTTTGTTTGTTACCTTGGCCAAATCACTTAGCTTCTCTGTACCACAGTTTACACACCTGGCCTTCAGAACTAAGCAGAATCTAATTTTCATGATTTGCCTGTAAAGCTCTGTCCTAAACAGTACAACGTGGTTTTCATTTTGATTATACCAAATTAAGAAACAGCAAGTTACAATTCATCTGAAGCCCAGCTCCCCTGAGAATTTCCTTGGCATAACAGCAGTGATGCTGATGACATGAGATTGGCTGGGTTTCAATGCGGATGGGAAGATGTGCTACCAAAGGCATTTCCCTTTAATTCAGAGTTAGTTGATGGGCATTGATAATTAGGGTTATTTCTAAATCTGCACTGAACTCTTGCTGAATGGCGGTAGAATCCCCCAGGGTTGGTCCGTGCCCTGTTCATGGGCCCTTAGGTCTGTTCTCCCTCAGAGCAACCATCAGTTTTTTCTTGCATGGCTCCGTCTGCCAGATGATCAGTTCTTTGCCCGAGGCCTGACTGGGCTGCCACCAGAGACGGTGAACGTAGTGGTTGGGAGAATTGTGGAACAGGTGTCACAAATACACATGCACACCAGGGACTGGATTGTGCATTTTGTTCCAGAGGTGCCTCAAGGAGCAGGTTTCTTCCCCAACATGCCACTGCATACCTTCATTCTTGTGAGCTTCATGTATGTGGACCTGAGGAATCCTGTGCAGATAAAGATGCTAGAAGACCCATTGCAGGTAGGGAGAGGTTGCTCAAGGTCTCAGTGGAGCACAAATCCACTGGAAGAAAGGGTGTCCTGTATAGTGTGCTAATTGTGGGACCAGGTATGGTTGTACTCTAACAGAAGCTGTAACTTTATATTCCCCCCAGGCTCTCATCTACCCCATCCAGCCAGTTGATCACAGCCATAATCTATCTGTAGGCATTTGCAGCACAGGACCCACTTGATGGGTGCCTCCTGGTGTTGTTAATGGAGAGTTGCTCAAGTGGTCCCCTTCAGGTGGTCAAGGCTCCGCCTCTCTCCATGCCGAACTCCAGTCCTGAGTCCACTCCTAGGATCTCAGCCCTCTGGCTGAGTCCTTGCTAAGTCCACCCCTTCTGGAGTAAAGTCCCACTTGCTAGTCCTGGCCACTAGGTAAAAGAGTCAATGACCATGAACGTCATGCCACCCTTGGTGCTCTGGAGGAGCAGAGAAGGACTGGGCCTACCCACTTCTCTGGGCCCAGAGACCTTATGCGCCTCGATCTCAGCACCAGTGTCACCTTACTCCCATCACTACTGCAGTCTGTTTCCCTGTGCTGTTTTCTGCACAGCCCCCAGTTGTACGCAGACCCTCACCATTCCGGAGCGCAGCCACCGTCCACTCCTGGCACCCTTACCTCAGGACCACTGCCCCAGCCATTGCTGCCATCTTTGCCTTCAGGACCTCAGCTTCTGGTCAGCTCCCAGTGAGCTCTGGAGTGCTGGTTCCCTCAGCCTGCCAGCCGGGGAGACAACCTTTCTCCCTGCCCTTCCAAGGCCAACTGCTCCCTGAGCTGCCACTGCAGCTCCCATTTATACTGGGAACCTGGGTCCTGATTGGCTCCCAGCACCCCATTGGCTGCCACTCTCAGGCCCTTTTAACCTCTCATGTACCATAGCAGGGCAACAGCGCCCTACACTGTCACAGCAGCCAGACTACCAGTTTGCTTAGCAGAAAAACTGGCTCAGACTGAACTGGAAGGTGAACTCAGCTGAGCTGGCTCAACGCTGGGGTGGGGGTTTTGGCTGTTTGGAGTATTTCTAAAAAATTGTATCCACGTCCCTGCACTAGGGCCTTGCTTCAGGCAGGACAGGAATGAACATACCCAGGTATGAATGTAATAGTCCCTTCCAGTTCTCTTATGGTCCCTTCCAGTTCTATGGTTCTATAATGCTTCCCTTGGGTTCTCAGACTGTGAGCCGCTGTCGTACCCCACTCAGCTCAGCAAGGGAGAGCTTTGCTGCACAAGGCCAACTGTCAGTTCCCCAGCACACCAGCCTGTCTGCCTTACCAGCAAACTCTACATGATGTCGCCAGTCCAAACCTCACCTCACAGTTAACCACCAGTAAATCCTAATTCCCAACTTCCCCAGAGATGTCTTTCTGCAGTGTCCAGCCCCACTGACTGCACACAGCCAGCACGTATTAGACCCACTGCCTCCAAAGGAACAGTGTGCACACCAGCCAGTTAGGTCAGCTGAGAACTCACTCTGTTTGTAATAAAACAAGTATCGGTCTGCTAAGAAAGAACTGAGATTTAAGTGATGATAGGTACGGATGAAAGAGAGAGGTCTGGTTACAAGTAAAACAAAACAGAACCCTTTCTAGGCACTAAGGCTATGTCTACACTGGCAAGTTAGTTTGAATTAAGGAAGCTTAATTCGAACTAACTAAAGCCATGGCTACACTAGGCTTTAATTAGTTCAAATTAAGGGCTTCCTTAATTCGAACTAAGGGTTAATTCAAACTAGTTAGTTTGAATTAACCAATGTGGCCATGTTAGTTCAAATTAATTACTTAGTTCAAACTAACCGGCCCATTGAAATCAATGTAAATCACTAATTCGAACTAAGCAAGTGCCATGAATGGCACTTGCTTAGTTCAAACTAATTTTTTCTAGTTCGAATTAAGTTAATTCAAACTAACTAAAATTAGTTCAAATTAGTTAGTTCGAATTAACTAATTCAAACTAATTTTAGTAAGTGTAGACATAGCCGTTTTTTTACTTCAGCAAGTTACAATTTTTTTTCTAAGCAGGTTTCTCACAGTCAGTTTTACTTTCCTATCTTCAAAGCGTCTGACGAAGTGGGATTTTCTCCCACGAAAGCTCATGCGATAAATAAATCTGTTAGTCTTTAATAGTGCCACAGGACTCTGTTGTCTTTCTACAATAGACTAACATGGCTACCCCTTTGGAATTTGCTTCCCTGGCAAAGAAGATTCACTTTTCATGAAGTTCTTCTTTGTATGGGAGGTGACGGGTGACTCAAATGTCTCTTTGCCCCCTAATGTTACTCCAAAGGTCACTGTTCCTTTTTCAAGAGCCAGGGAGGCTCCCTGGGGGTGCAGATTCTACCCCTCATTCTGATTATTAAGCATTCATCTCCCCAGTTTGCTAGCTTGATGGCTTTCTTTACCTGACATATAAATACACTTTTCATTATCCTCTGCAGTCAAGTTGCTCAGGTAGGTAAAGACACATTCCTTTGTCTAGGGCAGGCTGGGCTTTATGCACTGCCTGCCCAATGATGTATTTCCTGTACACACCTTGAACTCTTTGTACACATACACCCAGTCCAAACATCAGCCCAGTGTGTTGCCAGTTTGTCTAGGACACTTTAGACAATCCCTTTTAGATACAGTTCATGAGAACAGTGTGTTGGGGCAATGAACATGTCAGACCTGATGTGAGTTATGGTTTGGTGTGCTCTCTGTCAGTTGGCACTGAAGAGATCCCAGGGGGACTCTGAACCCCATGGGATCTCTGGACTGGCCAGCATTCAGAACAGTCATTAGTAACAGTTTGATGTTGCTGCTATTCTGTTCCCATACAGAGCTGTTGGAAAGCCTGGCCTTTCTCTGACATGGGAAGCGTAGATATGAGCCCAAACTAAAACTTACAAACTAAAGACACACAGCCTTTGCTTGGGGCAACATTTAGAGGTCAGACTAGATGACATCAGTGATCCCATCTCTTCTGCAACTAAACCTAGGGCCAGGCCCACCTGTGCCTCAATGACGAAGGGCTGTGGCCACCACCACACAAACTCCTATGGTGTGAACCCAACCTGACCACAGAGGAACCTGGAGCTGGGACTCCCCTCCCCCTCCATGGCTTTGCCTAAACTGGGAAAATGATGTGTGCGGGAAAATGTTAATTAAAACCTGTTATTAGCAGGCTGTTAACCATCACCCAGCACCTAGGATAGCCCTTCCAGCCTAGGCAGCTGTCTTTGTCTGCACTATAAAGTTGAGTGGTGCTAAACAATGTGAATTAAAGGGTGTTAACTGATGTGTTTCCTAACCCAGCTCATTTTCCCAGTGTAGATGCCTGATCATTGTAAATATTGCAAAGCCCTACTGCAAAGCCATGACATCCTATCAGGAATCTGACTCATACCGAGCACTGGAATGTGCTCAAGCCTGTTAAATATTTTGCAAGTCCCCCAGAAGAGCTTTAATCTGCGAGAATGCTGTTGACATTTCCCGGTAACCAGGCCCTGTGCTCTAAGAAGTGACAAACAGCTGTATATATTTCACTACTTATTAGTTTGGGCTGCCTTCAACTGATACGTCTTTAGTTCATGTTAAAGTGTGGGTTGCTAAGCATCCGTTCCACAGCGCAAACAATCCTGTGATTCACCATCCTTCATCCCTTTCAGGATGAGTCATGTTTGGACAGAGCTGCCTGAAGCTGCAGCCTTGTCCTCTGAGCGGAGAACACCAAAATATTAATTAGGGAAGGGAAAATAAATAAAGAGAAAAGAGAGGAGCATGAGTGGCCCTGCTGGGGTGAGGGACCTGCTAGGGGGTCTGCTGTACAAACACAGTACATCAGCAGATTTCCTCTGGACTCTGTCATCTTCTGTGGAGTCTAACAGCTCATTGACCTCTTTAGATGGCTACAAGCTGCAGAAGTGCTAATTTCAGAATTGTGCATAGCTATCACCTCTCCCTCCCATCCCACTCACATACCTATTAGCTAAGCACCGAGTTAGGTTGCATTAGGAAACTTTGCACTGATATTACCACTTAATGATGGTAGGTGCCTTCAAAATACTAGCAATAGGGAGAGCCAAACCCACCAAAAATAATTGCTGCTAGGCTAGGGAAAAGCAAAGTAACAAATCCCTAGAGGTGAGGGTGGTAAGTAGGACACCGTGCAGAGTTAACTTAACATAGGAACTGCCAAAGTGAATCAGATCTGGGGGCCATCCAGCCCAGCAGATTGTCTCCCATAGTAAAGAGTACCATAGGCTTCAGAGGGAGGTGCAAGAAATTCTGAAGTAGGCAAAAACAGATTAATCTTCTTTCAGGGAAAATTTATTCCATCCACATTAGCGGTTAGTTTGTGTCCTGAAAAATCCACACTCTGAGTGATGCAGTTAAACCAACTTATCCCCTGGTGCAGATAGCACTAGGGAGAGAGGAGAATTCTCCTGTTGACCTAGCTTCTGCCTCTCAGGATATGTCTACACTTGTAAAGTTAAGTCAACTCTGTTAAGTCGACTTAACAAGGTCGACTTTCTTTAAAGCGACCTTGTTAAGTTGACTTAACAGAGTGGCTAAACTTTAAGTTGACTTAAGTTGACCTTGTTAAGTCGACTTAACAGTAGACATAGCCGTCCACACTGGCTTTAAGTCAACTTAATAAGGTCAACTTAGTGCTATTGCCCGTCCACGCTGGCTTTAAATTGACTTAAGAAGTTGACTTAAGGCTTAAGTCAACCTTCAGAGGTGGTGTTATTAAGTCGACTTGAGCTAATTTGCATGCAGCAATTTCATTGGCTTCATGAGGAAGACTGCACAGATGGTGGATTACTTGGCCCAACTGCCACATCCACATGCCCATCTGCCACCTGCATAAATCAACTCAAATCTCCAGCACAACCCACCCTAGACACTAATCCACACAACTACCCACACAACAACACAACCAGCAGTTGTGCTTAAGTCGACTTAATAAAAGCCCAGTGTGGACGCAGCTTTGTGTAGGTCGACTTAAGTGTCCTTAAGTCGACCTAAGTTGCCAGTGTAGACGTACCCTCAGACACGTGGATACCTACACCAATGGGAGAACCCGTCCTGCCGGTGTAGGTAGTTTCTTCACTGAAGTGCTTCGGTAGCACAGCTGCAATGTTTTAATTGAAGATAAGCCTTAAGTAAGCGCAGAACGTTATTTCCTCTCCCCCTTGCCCTCCTATCTTTCCTCAAGCCTCAATGTTTGCTTTCCACTTCTTGTCACATCTTGACTTTTATTTAGCGTGCCAGCTGTGACACAGAGGCCCATTGGTGCCAGCTGGTAATAGGGTTCCATCTTCTTTACAAGGAGCTCGTGGCTCAAACCAGACAAACTTATAACAACCGATACACCACTTACTTGGCATTTATCCACAAAAGGTTGCATGTGAGGTCTCTTTTGAAAGCTTGTAACGGAGAGATACTTATAATCATTGTGAGATGTGTACAGGTAATATTTAAGGAATAATATAACTCTATCGAAAACTATGCCCTTATGCTCAGCTGTCTACCCTTGAAACATCCCAGAAGAGACAGTGGAAAATGAGTCCATTTTCTCCTATGCACCTGCACCACTGATCAGACAACAACCTCCACAAAGTGCCAAGTGACTCCAATGATTCACCATAGACTATACAACTCAGTCAGAATGAAATCAGCACAGCCTTATGGGAGATGTAGGCCTCCAGGGAGAGAATGGGGGCCAGAACTACAACTCCCATAAGGCAACACACCATGACAGGAAATTGCAATTAAAATTCTGTTAAACTTGATTTGAAACTAAACATTTTGGATTTGTTCAAAAAATGAAATATTCCGATTTGGGTCAAACCAACTCAAAATGAAAAATTTCATTTGGATTCCATAATTTTTCAGCAAAATTCAACTTTTTCTGTGGAATATTTTGACTTTGCAGAAATTACATTCTCCACCAGAAAATCATTCTATCAAACAGTCCCAACCAGTTCTAGTTACCCATGCATTGTAATATGGTCCTGCTCAATGTCCCAGAGGAAATGTATGTATGAACCATGTATGTATGAACCAGTTCTTTGGTGTCCCAGTCCAGTGCCTTAAATACAGAGAACAGTCTTTGGCTTCTTGCAACCCTCTCACTCATTCGCTGACTGCTCTGTGCCACAAATGGATAAGGACTCCTGTAGCACACAGTCATACGTGAAAGACTGTAGGCAGGATTCAAAAGAACTTTAAGTGACTTGAGAGCAAAAGTTCTATTGACTTGCTACAAGATTTGTGCTTCTATGTCCATTTGAAAAACCAGCCTTATATCTTAATGTACAAGGACAAATATATCAAGTGAATTGGGTTGCACAGGCAACCTTAATTCTGGAGTTCCTTAACATAGGAGTGTTTGACTTTACAATCTTTACATGTTTTAATATAGATTTTGGTATGTAATTTTCTATGTCTTTTAAAATGAAAATGGAAAAAATTCCCAACCTGAGAGGGTGGCATTTTCAGAAGCACTGGAAATTTAGGTGCCATCCTCCACAGAAAGCCATTGGGAGTTGAACACTTCATTTCCTTAGGTGCTTTTGAAAATCCCACTCAGAAATTCTATTTTGCAGAATCAGGATGATCCCCCTGCCTCGGCTGCCAACTCGGTTAGAACCTCAGGCCTTTACATCCATACCAGAGCCCTCTATCACTTGAGATAAAGGATTTCTTTTTGCAATAATAAGCTGTTATCCTCCATATGGACATACATTTTGTCTAGATATGAGATATCTAGAAGGAGATATGACACACACTTTGTCAGTGGCTTACAGAATTAATTGTTAGGCAGCAGAGGAGTGCTGGGACGGATGCATTTTCCCAACTATCCTATTCTTGCCTCTGGAGCACAGTTTCGTGGTAATCAATAGCACAGTCAATCACATTGATTCTGATAGGCAGTGCGGCTGAGATTTGCCGTATGAGGGCGTTCAGATTAACTAATGTGAAGTTATGGCACATATATTCAAGTACATTAATCCCACCCCACCCCACCCCCATCGCCCACATGACACTCCCATTCAGAAGCAAAGTAGCCATAGTTTGCTGTAGCTTGAGGATCAAGCCATAGTAAATAAGGCCATTTTAGTTCTGAAGGAGAGGTTCCACACAGGGTTTACTGTGCTTTAATTAACACACATTAACTGCGCACCTCTAGGTAATCTAGATAATAAGATTCCAGGACTGCCACACTGAAGCCGATTATGTCTGAAGAGTCAGCGTGAAGTGCTGGAAGCAGCTGAAAGCATGGCTGAGAGCTTTATAATTTTGACAGTGTCACCAGGGTGAACCATCCTGGCTGTTTCTGTCCAATTTTTCACTGGCTGTTACTGTCCAATTTTTAAATCCTCAGCCATTTTGCCTTTATGAATTACAATGAGGTGTGCAGCAACAATAAGGCATGTATCTCTGCCATGCCAAGACTCCTAGACCATTGTGATGTCAGAGGCGGCTCAACCAATTGCCCCCCTTTTTATATACTAATTTGCATGCAGCAATTTCATTGGCTTCATGAGGAAGACTGCACAGATGGTGGATTACTTGGCCCAACTACCACATCCACATGCCCATCTGCCACCTGCATAAATCAACTCAAATCTCCAGCACAACCCACCCTAGACAGTAATCCACACAACTACCCACACAACAACACAACCAGCAGGCACAAGCTGGCTCAGAGCTCTTTTTGTTCCGACTATCACCACGTTCAGTAATTACTGAGATTCATGGTCTCTTCCCAACGAAATTTTTTAATTCTCCACCCTTTTTAGGGGCAGCACTTTATGAATTGCATCAGTGTCAGAGAACAGGCTTTCAGCGACGAGGGTCCCAACAGTCCCTGTGTGGAATGCCTTTAAGATCAAGGCTGAGGCAGTCCTTGTGCTGAGTCAGGGAGGAAAAGGCCATGGCGCACCAGAGGAATGGTCAATAAGGAAGGCAGGGAACAGGCGCGGATACTAACCAAGCCTTTCATGTGCGGTGTTTCCCTTTTGGCTTGGTTATATGAGAGAGGGATCCCCGAAAAGGCCCAGGGAAGGGGAGAGTTTTAGGAAGGAAGAGGCTTTACCGTACCGGTACAGTTCACTGCAGAAACAGGTATGTCAGAGACATACAGCTACTTGAGAGTGACAACTGGACAGACAAAGATATCTGGGGTGCCTCCTTCTTGATGGACCAATAATGCTCTGGATTAGACCCAGGGTCCATTCCCAAGCCCAGGTTCATATTCCCCAAAATGACAGCAGCGGGGGTCACTATGCCATGCCAGCAGGAGGTGGTCATTTTGTTCCTCATCCCTGGCCAGTTCAGAATATCTTTCTGCACTCCAGAGAGCCTGATGGAACACTCTTTCCCTAGGGGAAGTGCTTGAAGAAAGAGGAAATTATACTCTGAAGTCTGAAGAGACCTGTGTGAGAAGGGAAGGGGGAATATCAAATATACTTATCTACTCCTTTTAAATGTCCCCATGACCCATTGCTGCTATAAAGGACTGTGCACTACAGGGCAGGGTTAAGGCTTGTCTAGGTGAGAAAGTTATACTGGAATAACATGAATTGGCCTCTAAACTGATAATGTTTAACCAGGGCAAAACGCTGGGTGCACACTCTTCTTCTGGTGTAAGGGTGGTTTATTTTGATTTAATTAAACTTGTTCAAATCATTTTAAGCTAAGACAAAATAAGCCCCTCTCGCACCAAAGGTAGAGTTCATGGAACTTGTCAGCTTGTCAAAATCAAAACATTTTGCGATCAGATGTCCATTTCTATGAAATTTTTGAGGGGAACAACTTTGACTTTCTTGTTTCATTTCAGTATGTCAAACATATAATATTGATAAAGTAAGAACTATTTGTTTCAACATTTGTTGCATTAAAACATTTGTTTTAATATTAAATTTTCATATCCCAAATAATCATTTAGATTTAATATTTTAATATAACATAAAAGTCTAAATTAAATGTTCTGACATTACTGAAACAAAGGTTTCAATGCTAACAAAGTACATTTTTTGGATTTTTTCTTTTCATAGGAAATGTCAAGATTTTGGCTTTTTGTTTAATTTGGGATTTTATTTTTTTTTAAATTTCCAAATTTCCCATGGAATAGAAATTCTGGCTTTTGACCCACAGTAGAAATAAGCATGTCCATCCAATCTTTTGCACTGCTTTAACTACATTGATTTAAATTATCACCTCCAGTTATCGCAGTGCAACTTTCTTGTGTAGTTAAGATAGTGTCGTGTGACTCATGGTTCTGAAGTGAAGGGTCGGCCATGCCTGCTGTTAGCCAAGTCATATCTCAGCTTCCAACTGTTGTATTTCTGTTTAAATTCCTCCATTAATGCTCAGATAGCAGGCGATGGCATGAGTCACAGTTACAAACAAAGTAAGCATATCTTCCAATGACCTTGAGCTGGATTGTAGGTTCATTGTTGTTCTGGGACCTGTAACAAATATTTCTTGTTCCAAAAAGGTAGCTGTGTTAGTCTATTGCAGAAAAACAACAGAGTTCTGTGGCACTTTTAAAGACTAATAGATTTAGTTATCGCATGAGCTTTAGTGGGAGAAAATCCCACTTCGTCAGATGCTTTGAAGATGGGAAACTTACTAGTCACAGCCTGCTGGGATCTTTGGCTATGTCTACACTTGTTAACTTAAGTTGACTTAGCATGTCCACACTTAAATTTTAAGTCGACTTAAAGGAGACCCTACAAAATTGACCTAGAGTGTCCACACTGGATGCCTAGGTTGACTTGTAGGGGTTAGGTGGACCTGGGACTGGTCCACAGTGGCGGGGGGGGGGCACCCCTTGCCAAGTGCCAGGGGGATCAGCCTTTGCCCCATTGTACCTGGGTACAATGGGACAAAGAGGGACAGGGACCCTAGCAGGGCATAGGGGCAGGATGGGCAGGGCAGAGCCCTGCCCTGTGGGGGGGTATGCCAGGCTCTCCCTGTGCCAGCCACCCTGGCAGAGAGTTCAGTGGGGAAACCCTGGAGGCCCCTGAGTCAACTTAGAGTCGACTTACGGGAACTCCACATCTACACTAGCTTAAGTCGACTTTAGAGTCGATTTAAGCAGAAAGTCAACTTAAAAGGAGGTTTAAAAAGGCGATTTAATTTTTCTTTAAGTCGACTTAAGCAGCTGCTTAAGTCGACTTAAGGAAAGTGTAGTGTAGACGCAGAGTAAATTAAGTTGACTTAAGCAAGCTTAAGTCGACTTCATTTACAAGTGTAGATGCACCCTTTGAGTATCAAGTCCTTGGGGCCCTTGGCTGACCCAGCCTTAGCATTATGGGAGGACGGGTCTGGAAAATTTTGTCAACCATCCTGCCTCCTCCACCAGTCATAATGGATTCCTGGCCACCTTGGTCACACTACTCTGCACAGGCGTGGCCTGGTTCTGGGTCTGGTCACCCTAAATTTAACTGACTCAATTTATATATGAACTGTGTGTGAATCTTTCACTCCTTCCACCATCCACCATCTGCAGAAGTAGAGCCCAGCTACTTGTTCCTTTCAGTCCAAGTGCCTCGTCCACATTCCTTTGTACCAAGAGTCTTCACACGAGAAAGGGCTAGAAACTTAAAAACGACAGATGAATCATCCCTTTATGTTCCTCACTCCTGCAATCCCAGAGACCCAGTGAATGGCTCTAGCCACTAATACCGTAATGCATAAGCGGTGATAGAAACAAAAGCACCCAAAAGAGAACACCTCTAGTCTCGCAGGGTGTCACAGGGTGCACATCTGTGCACCCTAGGTTATGATCTATGTAACTTTTCTGTTCACTTTTACAATGTAATTGTATTGTTTGCTGCCAATTATGCCTTGCAAGGTTTCCTTTAGAATTCTCTCCTTATTGTCATGGTATGATGCCATGGATGATTGGAAAAAGGCAAATATAGTACCTATCCTTAAGAAAGGGAAAAAGGAGGATCCGGGGAATTACAGACCAATTATCCTCACCTCAATCCCTAGAAAAATGATGGAACAGGTCCTCAAAGAATCCATTCTGAAACACTTTGAGGAAAACAGGGTGATCAGGAACAGCCAGCATAGATTCACCAAGGGCAAATCATGCCTGACCAACCTGATTGCCTTTTATGACAGTGATTCCCAACCTTTTTGGCTCGACGGCCACAAATATAATTTTTAGAACCTTGAGGGGCTACCAGTCTATTTAATTAAATTTACATTAAAATTAAATTAAATTCAAATTAAATAGTAATTAAAATTAATTAAAATTTATTAATTTAATTAAAACAACGTTTTAATTAAATAGACTAGAGGCCCTTCAGGGTTGTAAAAATAATATTTGTGGCTCTTGAGCCAAAAAGATTTTTAAAAAGAATTTGAAATAAATTGAAAGGTTTTTGTTTTTTTTTAAAAGGGGGCGGACTGGATGCCCCTTTAGCAAAGTTTTTTATATGGTTTCCCACAGCATTTGTGTCAGCAAGTTAAGGAAGTATGGGTTGGATGAATGGACCATAATGTGCATAGAAAGCTGGCTAGATCATCAGGTTCAGCGGATAGGAATCAATGTCTCAATGTCCAGTTGGCAACCAGTAACAAGGGGAGTGCCCCAGCATCTTCATTAATGATCTGGATGATGGAATAGATCAGGGAGACCTACACAAATTGGAGCATTGGGCCAAAAGAAATCTCATGAGGTTCAACAAGGACAAGTGCAAAGTGCAGCAGGTTATGGTGGACAGGAAGCTGGCTATGAGTCAACAGTGCCCTTGTTGCCAAAAAGGCCAGTGACATACGGGGCTGCATCAGTAGGAGTGTTGCCAGCAGATCGAGGGATGTGATTATTCCCCTCTGTTCGACACTGGTGAGGCCGCATCTGGAATATTGTGTCTAGTTTTAGGCTCCCCACTACAGAAAGGATGTGGGCAAATTAGAAAGAGTCCAGTGGAGGGCAATGAAAATGATTAGGGGGCTGGGGCACATGACTTAGAGGAGAGACTGAAGGAACTAGGTTTATTTAGTCTACAGAAGAGAAGACTGAGTGGGGATTTGATAGCAACCTTCAACTACTTGAAGAGGTGCTCCAAAGAGGAGGGAGCTAGGCTGTTCTCAGTAGTAACAGAGGACAGAACAAGGAGCAATAGTTTCAAGTTGCAGCTGGGGAAGTCTAGGTTGGATATTAGGAAAAACTTTCTCACTGGGAGGGTGGTGAAGCATTGGAATGAGTTACCTAGGGAGATGGTAGAATCTTCATTTTTGGAAACTTTTAAGGCCCCGTTAGACAAAACCCTGGCTGGGATGATTTAGTGGGAGTAGTCCTGCTTTTAGCAGGGGTTGGACTAGATGACCTCATGAGGTCCCTTAAAGCCCTAATATTCTATGATTCTATCATGTTTCCTGCAGCGTCATGTATGTGTACAGATGCAAAGCATGTTATATGGCTCAGACCATCAGGGCTATCTGTTAGCACTGAAGCTGGAGAGATACATGACAAGGACAATGCAAATTGAGCTCCCTGGCTCAAGTGGAACAAAGGAAATCACCTTGGTCCAGGAAGAAGAAGGGCTGAGGGGGGATTGGAAACAAATAGAGACACTTTGAACTACTAAGGGCTTTTTGCCAGAGAAACTCTATATTGAAACATCCTCCAGCTTCAAGCAAGAGCTGGGCCCTGCCTAGTATTAGGCAGAGACTGGCTGTGAAAACATCTGTCAACCGGACATCTTGTGAGTAATCTTGGACCATGAGGTAGAGTTAGGTAGTGTTGTTAGATTAGCATGTGTTTTATATATTTTGTTTGTAGTAACTCCTGATTCCTTTATTAAATGATTGTGCATTGATTTGCTATATACTCACTTAAAATCAAATTCTAATCAATAAACTAGTAGTTTTATCTAAAGCTATGCTGACTTTAGGGGGTGTGAGTAAGCAGAGCTGGGTAATCTCATTTCTTTGTTAAATGAGTGAATCAGAGTCCATGAACCTAACAGTGACTGGGGGAAGGGCCCTGATCCCTGTAGAATGGTAATTCCTGGTGTGGCATCTGGGGGGCTGGAGGTGCTCACTGAGGGATTGTCCCCTAAGTGGTTGGAAAGCACATGCCCACTGCCTGAGACAGATTATATACAGGAGGCTGGTGTGAATTGACTCAGGAGTGAGTCGTCACCTGGCATAGCAAGGTAAATCAGGGTTCAGGAGATGAGATTAGGGGTCACAGTGGCACACTGGACCAGATTTTAGGAGGGGAATGTCACACTGGGCTCCTAGGGTTTGTGTCTGGAAGCCAAAATTCACCCCTAAGCTGCCAATTTGGATGGCCTATCATAGACATACTCCCTTAATCACAGGGTTGATATTACCTCGGACTTCTCCTTTGGCTACTTTCCCCCAATTCACCACCGTCACCTCATCAGGGATGTGGTATTTTCTCCAATACATGAAGTCTTTAAAGCATGATTCAGTTTCTCTTTCCAACATGAACTGGTGGCCTTGACACATGAATTGCTGGGTAAAATCTACAGCCTATGTTATGCAGAAGGACAGATAAGATTGCTGGGAGGGCCCCTTCTAGCCTTAAATCTATGAAAACTAGGTCATATCTAGGATGAGCTCCAGACAATTTGCTCTCACTCCTTCCCCAAGCTGAGCCAGGCACTGACTATGGCAGTGAACCAGTCACACGAGAGAGGTGGGGAGAATTTCTCAGTGACATTTTTCACCATCTCCTCTGTGTGTTTTTCAGAACCCTGGAATCTTGTGTTTGACAAAATGGCTGTTTGCAATGGCTCACAAGTGCTGAATGACAACAGAGTCCTGTGGCACTTTTAAAGACTAACAGATTTATTTATCGCATGAGCTTTCGTGGGAGAAAATCCCACTTCGTCAGACGCTTTGAAGATAGGAAAGTTACAGAGTGGTAGGAGATTAAATGCAGGGGAGTGTATGACATAGTATCAGGTCAGGCTGTAACAGCAAATCAAAATGGGTGTTAGGATTCAAAACACTGGGGAACAGCACATAGAGGAGGGGGAGGTCAAATCACTTGTTGTAATGCGAGAAAACTCCTTTTCAAGTGGGGAAGAAGCCTTGAGCTGTGACTCATTCTGCAGTTCCTGGAGATGCACCACCCAAGGGGACAAATGATATCACAGGAGAACCCAAAGGAGGAGACAATCTACTCACATGTATCGCAGCTCTGACTCCCTTCTCACCAGGACTTCTCTTATCCTCTCAATTTTAAAGAGCTCCCCTTCTATGTCTCCCATGGTTGTAGTCGAATCTGCCATGGAAACAATTTCCTCTTCTGCAAATGAAACATGAAATGAATTACATTAGAGAACAGGAGACAAGGGGATAAAAGTGGCTAGTTGATCTAGGGATTTTATTCTTGTTTTGGATGCAAACAGATCTCTTGTTTAATTCCCAGAGAAGCCTTGGCAAAGGCCAGGAATCGTCCCGTGCCTTCAAAATTTACTTTACAAAGAGACAGTTAAGGGGTGACTTGATCACATTCTATAAGTACATGCATGGGGAACAAATATTTGAAAATGGGCTCTTCAATCTAGCAGATATAGGTATAATAAGATAAAGGTATAATAAGATTCAGTGCCTAGAAGTTGAAGCTAGACAAACTCAAACTGGAAATAAAGTGTAATATTTTACAGCGAGTATAATTAGCCGTTGGAAGAACTTACTAAGGGCTGTGGCAGACACTCCCATCATTGAAAAATTTTAAATCAAGATGGGATGTTTTCCTGAAAGACCTGATCTATTTCCAACACAAATTAATTCAGAAAAGTTCTCTGGCCTGTGCTATACAGGTCAGGTAAGATGATCACAATGGTCTCTTCTGTCCATACCATCTCTGACCCTATATAACTATGAAAACAATTCATGGTGACACTGTGTAAGGTGTCCCACGTCCCGGGCGGGCGCCCCCTTTCGGTGCTGTCGGGGAATTAGCAGTATCGGGGTCCGGCCTCTGGCCCCGGGGTTAGTTGCCCCTGCCGTTCGGCAGGGCGAAGCGGCACACCGCAGTGTCAGTTGCCTCCAGCTCTTCAGGCAGGGCGAGGCAGACACCCAGCCGAGTCAGTTGCCTCCAGCCCTTCAGGCAGGGTGAGGCAGACACCCAGCCGAGTCAGTAGGCCTCAGACCCTCCAGGCAGGGTGAGGCAAACACAGCACAGAGTCAGTAGGCCTCAGGCCCTCCAGGCAGGGTGAGGCAAACACAGCAACCTCCGGATAGGGTTGCTGAGGTTGGTGTGTGATGGGTGGCTAGGGAAAAGGGGTGAGGGAGGGGGACGCAGGCCCACCCACTCCACTGCGTCCCAGCCCAGGGCCCTATTCAGTGGCAGAGGCGTCTGCCACTGCGGTCAGCGGGGCTCCGGCCGAAACACGCTGACCCTGGGTTGCTCCGCCCCTCGCTAGGCGATAGCCAACCGCCCCTGGGCTGCTTCCTCCCTCCCCGGGGCTTTGGGGTACCTGTGTCCGCCGGGTAGGTTGCTCAGGGGATCCCAATCAGCCCCTCAGTGTCCATTGGCGGGAGGTCTGGGAACTCCTGGGCCTCCTCTGCAAAGGGTAGCTCCTCAAGGTCGTAGGGCCCAAGTGGGGGTGTCGGTTCCTCGGGGTCCTCAGCCGAGGGAAGTTCCTCCAGGTCACAGGGGGTCAGTGGCTGGTCCGCTTCCTCTGGCTCCTCCGGGGGGTTGGGCTCCACCCTTGGTTCCGGGGGGCGCCAGGCCGGCCGTTTCCGGGTCTTAGGTTCCGGGATCCCCTCCCAGTCGCTGGGGCCCGGTAGGCTGGGTGGGCCGCATTGCCCCTCAGCCCGGGATCCCTGCAGCCGCCCTTCAGGCAGGGCCCGACCTAGTCTAGGCCGGGGCCTCTCAGGCAGCGCGTCTTGCCTCCTCGGCTGCTTCCTCCCCACTGAGCTGCCCGGCTGGGGTTTTATCCTGCCCCTTCCTGCTTGGGCCCCGCCCCTCCACTTCCGGGGCTGCAGGCCTGTAGTATGCCTCTCCGGCCAGAGGGGGCATTCGGGCCTCTCCTCTGGCCCCGGCTCGGAGGAAGGCCAGGCTCCTTTTCTACACACTGGACCAGACTGATCTCACAACACCCAAGTACAGGCTAATCCTGCAAAGTGTGAGTGTTCTTGCCCACACCAGCAAAACACATGTACACACACACTTAACTGGGCTTGATACTTATTGACACTAAGGCCCCTTTGTAATGGTTTGGAAGTATAAAGGGACCTCCCAGTGATGTCTATATAATATATCCTGTGGGAATCCCGATTTCCGATGCTGGAATGTTACAGAGGAGATCAGCCTTTGTTTCGCATCAGCATTTAAAAGGGGTGTGATAAAGAGTCAACTTGATTTATATGCAGTAGAAGGCACACAGGTAAACAAACAGGACAGAGCTGGCATCGCGCAAAGCAGTGTGGGAGGACCGTCAAGCTTGTGAGAAAGGGCAGTGTGTGCATACAAACATGAGTCAGCACTAACTCAGTATACGATGAATTTAATACACTTTCAAAGTAAGTTAAAAAGGCGTATCAGCTGGCCAGTTAGTATGCTTTAGCCATTGTGTTGTGTGGACATAGATCACTGTTTTGTGCAAAAACTAAAATTAGTGCATAAAAACCCCCTGTGGAGACAAGCTCTTAGAGTAACTGAAGCTATGTACACATGAGAAACTTGTCCCGCAATAAGATATTGCGGGACAAGGAAAGCGCTATAAATATAGCGCTTTCTCGTGTACACACGTGCTGCTTCTTTCGCAAAGGAGCATTGTGAATGCTGCAGGGCCCCCGCTGTCATCTGAAGCCCCGAGGCTGAGCTGGGGGCTGGCCCGAACCGGCGAGGGTTTGAGCCAACCCCCCCAGCTCAGCTCCTGGGCTTCAGGTGTCAGCAGGCGCTGCGGCGCTTACGCAACCCGGTGCCGGCCCCCCAGCTCAGTCCAGGGGTTCGGGTGGCAGCAGAAGCTGCAGCGCTTAAGCCCCCTAGCTCGGCTCCCGGGCTTCGGGTGGCAGCGGGAGCTGCGGCACCTGCCCCTGCCACCACCCGAAGGCCCGGCGCCGAGCTAGGGCCAGGGGTCGGGGCGGCTGCACACGCCGCAGCGCTTAAGCCCCCTAGCTCAGTCCAGGGGATCTGCCAAACCGGGCAGCTCCCATAATACTCAATTTCACTGCTCAGCTAGAGCAGTGAAATTGACATATTTGACAGCTCCAAAGTCCCAGAGTGGCCTCGATTGGCACTCTGGGACATTTCCGGAGGCTGTCTATTGTGCAAAATGAGTACACACGAGCATTACCGCGGAACAGCTGTTCCGCGGTGATGCTACCACTCTCATTTTGAGTGGTTTAACTGTTGTGTGGCAGGAGGGTGTTGCCGCGCAACAGGGAAATTGATTGTGTGTACGCAACTGGCTTTATTGCGTGGTAAGGAGCCTTACCACGCAATAAAGTGATCGTGTGTACATAGCCTGAGATTCAGTACAGCTCCTTGTCACTGTAAATTCATTGCTGGATTGAGGCAAGAGAGTTCTGCAGCTTGCAGACCGGAACCCTAAAAGTTGAGCCACTAGACTGTGATCGGACTCTGGCCCAATGTGTGTATGGAAAGCTCCTGGGAGCTGGATTTCTTCTTTAGTTCTGTTTCTTCGACTTTGCCAGATATGCTTCTCTTCCGCACGGTTCTGCTCAGCAACTTGCATTACATCAAAGCCAGCTCAGTGGCTGTTCTCTCCTCCTAACAAGCATGCAATATTCACAAAGTGCCAACTGTGAAGGAATGCTTCTGAAGTAGGAAAGCCTGCTAGATTCAGCCAGTGAGGCCGAGCATTAAGTAGGTTCTGTCATTTCCTCTTCTGTCTTTAGAGTTGCTGATTATTCCCTCAAACCCAAGCTTTACTCTGCTGATCAATACTAGAAATACCTGGAACGTCATCCACCAGACAGTAGCAAGAGAATGAATGACATTGGAAGGGGAAATGAATCTACATCCGTCTTCCGACAGTCCTAAGCTGGTTGTGTTTTGTCTGCAGACTTTCCTGCTGGAGAGGAAGCAATGCAGAGGCAGTGGTTTTTGCCATGACACATTGCAAGAGCAGAGACACACCCTGCCTTCTCACTTATCCTGCTTAGATCGCTCTTAGGTTAGAGCATTCGGAACGTTTGAGCATCTGTATATGCAATGTAAAGTTTGGAGAGGGAAGGCCTGAAGAGTTACCTCTCACTTACTAGTCCAAGGACTAAAGCTGCTAGCCAAGGTGAGAAACACCTGCAGATGGCAGGACATTTGAAGGACTAAAAAATCAATTGTCACTGTTTGTTATGGACCTGTTGTCAATCACCTTCTAGTCAACACGTGTTTAAACATGGGAGCACAAGGGTAGCCAGAGTGGTCAGCTCACAGTCCAGGGCATTCAGTCTCTAACAATGACAAACACCACTTGCTTCAGATCAGATCAGATCTGGGCAGATCAGCTAACCTAGGGGCAGGGCGGAAGCACCAGAGAGTGTGGTCTCTGGCTCCAGGGCCCTGGCTCCCCCTAGTGCCAGTGGCCGGGCCTGCTCTGAGAGCTGGGTCACAGCTGCAGGGCCTACCAGCCCCGCAAGCACTAGGGGGGTGTCTACACTGGCAATTTAGGTCGACTTAAATAGCCTTAAGTTGACATAAATTATTCCCCATCCACCCTGGGCTTTCATTACGTCAACTTAAGAAATTCCTTAAATCGACTTAATGAAAGTTTAAGTCGACTTAGTAAGAACCGCCGGTTAGGTCGACCTAACCCTTAAATCCACTCCTTAGGTTGACTTAAGCACAGTGTGGACATGGATTATCACTTAAGTCAACTTTATTAAGTTGACTTAAGGGCAGTTAGGTCGACTTGCTATATTCACATTTAGGGTAACCACTTTGTTAAGTCAACTTAATAAGGTCGACTTTAAGTTGACTTAACAAAATTGACCTAACTTTTTCTAGTGTAGACATAGCCTAGGGCAGTGGTGGCGAACCTATGGCACGCGTGCCAGAGGTGGCACTCGGCACCCTCTCTGGTGGCACGCATGCCCAGGGTTCAACAACCTATGGCAGTTGTTTTTTCTAACTAAAACCTCAGTATTGGCACTTTGCGATAAATAAGTGGGTTTTGGGTTGCAGTTTGGGCACTCGGTCTCTAAAAGGTTCGCCATCACTGGCCTAGGGTATGTCTACACTGGAGGCTCTGTTAAGTCGATTTAGAGAGTCCACTGTTGACTGCCTGCATCCACACTGGCAGGTGCTAGGTCGACGGAGGAGTGGTGCACTGTGAGTAGCCCTGGGAGGGGGCCTGGAGGTCAATTAGGTCGATTTAAGGGCTTTCCCCGTCTACACTGGATTAAGTTGACTTAATAAAAGCCCAGTGTGGACGCAGCAGTCTGTAGATCAACTTAACCTTCCTTAAGTTAACCTAAGGCTCCAGTGTAGACGTACCCTAAGTGCCGCACTGACTCTCACTGTAGGGGTTGGCATTAATTTGGCCATGGGCCCAGCCTGTGCCCCCCACAACCCAGCACCGAGGGGCCTGCCTGCCCCTCCACCCTGCCCCCTCTGTACACCATGGGACCCAGGTGTGGAGCAGTGCAAGGAGGAGGAGTTTTGCTGCACATAAGGGGCAGGCTGGGTTAGGGACCTCCCACAGGTAAGTGAATAAATACCCAAACAGTCCTTGTGCGTGTGCACACACACCCAACTCACCCACCCGCACACTTGCATGGCCCTGTGCACACATGCACAGTGAATCCATATATGTGCAAATCCTCACACCCACAGTCACCAGCACTTTCCCCTGCACACCCACTCATGCTGTGATTTCCCGGCCTCACATTCCCATCTTTTGTGTAGGCAAGACCCAGGCTCTCACTCACTGCTCACTAGCTGAGCAAGCGAGTGCCTCAGAAACAAGACCCTTAGCCTAGGGGCTCCCAGGGACCCTTGGACACAGTCAGACTTCTTCTTTCAGCTTCCTCACCAGGGCCTGCTGTGGAGGCAGCACACAAAAGAATCCATGCTGACTAAGCTGTGCCCCACCCCACCCCACCCCACAGTCATTTTGTGCTGTGGCTGGAGAGGGTTCTGGGCATGTGAATAAGGACGCTCACGTAACCCAGCTTCCCATTAGGTCCTTCCAGCTTCTCTCTGAGCAGCATCCCACCATGGGCACAGCTTGCTGGAGTCTGCTGTTCCAGGGCAGGAAAGCCAGTGGGTGCATGTTGGGGATTCCTGCCCAGCCATGTCCCTGGTCCATACCTGCATGGTCTGTAAGCTGCAGGAACAAAATTCTGGGTCCATCCCTGAGGACCCAGATGAACAGGGATGGTTGTGGAAACTGTCTGGCCATGGGCCAACAGTACAGCTAGCTTCTCAAGCCAAAGAGGAACCATATCCTGCTCAAGCTGAGTACACTGGCCTAGGTGCAGACACTTCAGTTCCTGGCTGGCATCACATGGCTAGCTGGGCTGGGGAGATCCACAGGGGGAAGGGTGCAGCCTAATACCCTCTTCGTGGGGGTGAGAGGCACAACAAGAGGCCCAACATAGCAGTGGCTCCTCTGCTCCGCTCCCACTGCCCCAGCATGCTGGAGCAGGAGGATCCAACATAGTGCGGAGGTGGAGCCCCATGTGGAGGGAATCTCCCATGTGCTAAGTAGTCAGAACATGGGAGCAGGAGTGAGGGAATAGGGATGGGGTCAGAGCAGCTGCATGATGACTCAGTGCACATCTCCTGTGCTTGGGGGGAGCCTGTCTCCCATCCTTATTAAGGGCACACAACAAGCCAGATGTACCTGGGCAAATGCTGCTGTGCCCTTCACCCCAGCAGGCTCAGGCTGACAAAGGGAGCTGGGCACAGTTGTTCAGACTGAGCTTTATTTTGCCAGAAATGCAGATTTGGGTTGGACGAAACATTTTGCAAATTCGTGTCAAATTTGCCTAGATGTTTCAGGGGGGTGGGTTGCGGAGGGGATAAAAGAGCCAGAATGTTTCTTTTTGGTTCAGAGTGACTTTTGCTTTCAAGTTTTATCTTGCTTTTATTTTACACAAATCCCCAAACCGTTTTGTTTGGCCTAAGCTGAATTTATTTTTGAGTTTTCGGTTCAGCTGCTGAGCTCGAGAGTTGTGAGTATTTGCACATCTCTGCTGGTGCAGGGCATACTAAGGTGTGGAGGGAGAATGAGGAGGGGTATAAGGAGTGACAGGGGTCCACAGGAGCAGCTCAGGGCTATAGGGCAGTGGCTCTCAGCCTTTCCAGATGACAGTTCCTCTTTTAGGAGTCTGATTTGTCTTGTGTATGCCAAGTTTCACTTCCCTTAAAAATGACTTGCTTACAAAATCAGACATAAAAATACCAAAGTGTCACAGCACACAATTACCGAAAATGGATTACTTTCTCATTTTTACCATATAATTACAAAATGAACCAATTGTAATATCAACATTGTACTTCTATTCAGCGTGTAGTATATAGAGCAGCATAAACAAGTCATTGTCTGTATGAAATTTTGGGTTGTCCTGACTTCTCTAGTGCTTTTTATGTAGCTTGTTGTAATAGTAGGTAAATATCTAGATGAGCCAATGAACATCCTGGGGTACCCCCACTGGGCTAAAGCACCTGTCATTACAGCTAGTTAAAGGAACTCCGGCATGATAAGGACTTGACTGGTTAAGAACATAAGAAAGGCCAGATTGGGTCAGACCAATGTCCACCTAGCCCAGTACCCTGTCTTCTGACAGTGACCAAAGTCAGGTGTTTCAAAGGAAATGAACGGAATAGGTAATCACCAAGTGATCCAAGCCATTGGCCATTCCCAGCCTCTAGCCAAAAGCAATCCCTGCCCAGCTTAGCTAATAGCCATGGATGCACCTGTCCTCCATGAACTTATCTAGTTCTTTTTTGAACCTCGTTATAGTCAAGGCCTTCACAACATCATGTGGCAAGGAGTTCCACAGGTTGACTGTGCACTGTGTGAAGAAATACTTCCTTTTGTTCATTTTATTCCTTATGTCCTGCTGCCTATCCATTTCATTTGGTCACCTCAAGTTCTTGTGTTGTAAAAAGGAGTAAATAACATTTCCTTATTTACTTTCTCTTCACCAGTCATGATTGTATAGACCTCTATCATATCCTCCCTTCATCATCTCTTTTCCAAGGTGAAAAGTCTCAGTCTTATTAATCTCTCCTCATTTGGAACCTGTTCCATACCCCTAATCATTTTTGTTGCCCTTTTTTAATAAATTTTCCAATTCCAATATTTTTTTTTTAGATGGGGTGATCAGATCTGCATGCAAGATGTGGGCATATCATGTATTTATAAAGAGGAAATATATTTTCTGTCTCATTATCTATCTCTTTCCTAATGATTCCCATACATTGTTAGTTTTTTTGACTACCCCTGCACATTGAATGGATGTTTTCAGAAAACTATCCACAGTGATTCCAAAATCTCTTTATGGAGTGGGAATAGCTACTTTAAGGACACCCCACCTCACCCCCATTGTATGCAGTCAAAGCTTTAGACAAAGGTTCTAGTCTCACTTCCTCATACCTGTAAGCTCTTTGGGTGCGTCTACACTTACAAGTTAGGTCGACTTAAGGAGGCTTAAGTCGACCTAAACTACTCCATGTCCAGACTGGGCTTTTCTTAAGTCGACTTAAGCATTTCCTTAAGTCGACTTAAGGAAAAGTTAAGTCGACTTAATAACACCTTGTTTTAGGTCGATTTAACACTTAAGTCAACCTTATTAGGTCAATTTAAGCCAGTGTAAACAGGGATTAGCGCCTAAATCGACCTTATTAAGTCGACAAAGTGTTACGACGACTTAATAAGATCAAAAAGGGGTTATGTCTACACTAGAAAAGTTAAGTCGCTTTTTGTTAAGTCAACTTAATAAGGTAGACTTTAAGTCCGTATTAAGTTGACTTAATAAAGCCGACAGCTTTTCTAGTGTAGACATAGCCATTGGTGGTAGCTCTGTTCGCTGAAGCACCGGGTACATGTACACTGTGATTAGAGAACCATGGTACGGCTGTGGGTGGCCTCGTCCAGCTGATTAGGGCTTGGGCTGTGGGGCTAAAAAGTGCAGTTTAGATGTTCACGCTCATGCTGAAGTCTGGGCTCTGAAGCCCCGTGAAGGGGATGGTGTCATAGCCCAAACATATATTCTGCAATTTTTAGCTTAAATCGGCTGCCCTGGGCTCCGAGACCCAGTGCTGTGGGGTTTCACTGCAGTGTAGACAGACCCACTGAGTTCAGACAATCCCTTCGTTCTTCAAGGTTTTCTCCCAGTCCTAATCTATCAGCTGCATCATTAAAATTCATCTTCATTATCTGAAAATCTAATTGAGGCTGGTGAGGGGGCTAGGAACTAGCTGTTTAGTAGGACAAAAGAACACTCAAATCATGCTAGACTTCTCTCAGGGATCACTGCAATGAGTCCTTATTATTCAAATTGCAGGAGCAATTAACAGTCTCATCAGAGTGTCATTGTCTAGGTTCTGTATAAACACAGAACAGAAAACCATCCCTGTCCCACAAAGCCTACCATCTGATACTCCATACTTCCCATCCAAGGATCTCAAACCACTGTATGAATCTTCATTGAACCTCACAACGTGTCTCTGAGATAGGTGCATTTTATTATTCAGATTTTCTGGACGGGGAGGGGGAGGGGCAGGGGCAGGTCTTCTGATTTCCTCAGCCATTTGATAACAGAGCTAGAATCACAACTCAACAATCCTGACTTCCATTTGACTGCTCTGCCCGCTAGATAGCACCTCCTCCCTCCTACTTTACCTGGGAAAACCTCTCATTGATTTATGCTGTGAATGGCGCCTGGATTTCCTATCATGGCAGATGCTTCCAATCCATTTTTATATGAAGTTTTCTGTTCTAGTCCCAGGTCCTATAACCATCCACTTCCAAGTTATCCACGTTTAGTTATCAGACATACATTTCTTTTGCTCACTCTCAATGATGCACAGTGACAAGTTTATTACGTGTTCAATAATCTGTCTTTCTGACAATGTACAAACAGTGGGAGAAGTGCCAGGTGCTCATGAGTGATAGAAGGGCCAGACTATGTAAGAAAAGGTTAAAAAGCATCAAGTGTCAGGGAAAATTCTGCTTTCCAATCATCCAAGTGTAGAGCCCAGCTCTGATGTCCTCCTCTCCCTAGGCTCTCTGTGAGCATAAAAAAATGAAGCTCTGAGCCACAGGTCAACTCTGAGAGTAAAATTTTGCTGTAAAAGTAATATGACAGAGCAGCTGCACTGGCTGTCCATGAGGCTTGAAGATGGATTATTGAACACGCAATTAATATTAGCAAAACAGTTCGAAATCCGTAGGTGGAAAGTGCTAAGTATTATCTTCAGTGTGGCCCCAGCATATCTTCCATTGGGAAGGATGCACCTGCCTTTTTATAACTGAAAACACTGAACAGTAGCTCAGTGGACAATTTGTGATCAGAATGGATCATCCATTGTTCCCCAACTCGTGCTGCTCACAAATCACCTGCCAGAAATTAGACTCATAGACTCTAATGTCAGAAGGGACCAATATGATCATCTAGTCTGATCCCCTGCACAATGCAGGCCACAGAACCTTACCCACCCACAGCTGAGGATTTTCTCAGCCCTCCTAGTCATACAAACTTCTCCAGTGAATAATCAAGGGCTATGTCGACACTTACAAAAGATAGTTCAAATTAGTTAATTCGAACTAACTAATTCGAATTAATTTTAGTTAGTTCGTATTAACTTAATTTGAACTAGCATGGCCCCGCTAGAATGCTAGTTTGAACTACCCATGTCCATGCAGGGCACTTGCTTAGCTCGAATTAGTCACTTGCATGAAGGTCAATCTGCCGATTAATTCGAACTAAGCAGTTAGTTCAAACTAATATGGCCACATTGACTTAATTTGAACTAACTATTTCAAATTAATGGTAAGTTCAAACTAAGCAATCAAATTTATTAGTTTGAATTAAGGAAGCCCTTAATTTGAATTAATGAAAGCCTAATGTGGCCAAGGCTTAAGTTAGTTCGAATTAAGCTTTCTTAATTCGAACTAACTTGCAAGTGTAGACATAGCCAAGGAGAATAATTCTTGGGGTGTGGGCCAGCAGCTCGCTGGTAGGACTGGGTATCTGGAGTGCGAACAGCCTGGGTTGGGCTGAGTGGCCAGATGGCTCACATGCCATTGCCCCTGTTCTCTAGCTAGGGACCTGTCCCAAAGTCTAGTCAAGTTAATGGGAGTCTTTCTAGTGGCTCCAATGCTCTTTGGATGAGGTCTTAGTTGAGACCAACTCATTCTTCAGTTCTGAGATGTGTGCTGGGGGAAGAGGCGGCCTTTGGCTATTGGGGTCTTTAGGCGAAGACCCATTGTGAGGCCCCCTATAGGCCTGCAAGGGCCGTCCTGCCCCTGGCTTCAGCCCCAGGGTCCAGCTCCTCCTCCTGCTGCCAACGGAGACAGACAATGCTTTTTGGGTAGGTGAAGCAGGAGACGGGGCCCCTTACTGCTCGGGGCCCTAGACATGCGCCTGCTTTGTCTACCCCAAAAGCTGCCTCTGGCTGGGGGCGATAGTGTTGCTGCACTGAGAGGCTGCGTCTACACTGGTAAATTAAGTCAACTTAAGCTTGCCCTGAGTCTACACTACACTTTGCTTAAGTCGACTTAAGGAAAATAAAGTCGACTTTATTAAACCACCTTTCTATTCGACCTCAGGCTTAATTCGACTTTCTAAAGTCGAATTAAGCCAGTGTAGCCCTGGGGTAGCCCTAAGTCGACTTAGGGCTACCCCAGGACTACACCAATGCCCTCCCTGCTGGGGGGGGCACAGGGGGAGCCTGGCATGCCCCCCAAAGGTCAGGGCATGTGGGCACCGTGTGACACTGTCTGGATTTAGGGAAGCATTTATGATATTATTTTCAATGGATATCTCATAAATGCTATAATCCATAGGAACTATGTCATGTTTGGTATCAATAGAAAGGTAGTAATTTGCTGGGAATGATTATATAGTTTATGTCTAGGAATTCTATTTTGATTAGAAGTTAAGAATTTGATGTTATATCCATACTTTAATTTGTGTCGTTCTGGAGAAATGTCTTAGACGGAGGGTGTGAACAACCATTGTCTCCTTAATGTTTAGGAATTTGCCAGGTGATATGGTTCCAGGGAGTAAACTGATGAGCCATTAAGGATACAATGGGCTTGGGTTTTCTGTCTAGGAGGTGAATCACTTGGTTAACAGTTTAATAAACAGGTGGAAGAAACAACTGAGAGAATAACACAGCTGGAAACTGACAATGGGAGAGTGCAAGGGGCAAATCCAGGGCTTGACATCCAGAGGTATTGATTGCTTCCCCTAATAGCATCAGAAGTTCTAAGTGTTCAGCACCATTAAAAACCAGCAGTATGCTGGAAATCACAATGGACTGACATGTCACATGCCCACTTGAGGTCACCTGTGAAAAACGTATGCACTGTGCATGCAGGCCTCAGATGTGTATATCCCAACTCACTCACATGCAATCATCTGCTCAGCCTGTAGACACCAAGTTCCACTGGCTCATGCTATTTCTGAAGTCATGTCATACCCCCCTTATTTCATCTTCTCCCTCACTCTTGCTCTCACTCTCTTGCGTAAATTGGTTCCCCAGTTTGGACACAGAATCTGATTCCAATGAGATTCTGTAGTTATCCAAGTCTGCTAGAAGGTAAAGCCCTGAGACAAAGGGAAGTCAGTGGCCCTTCCCAGACTTCCTCTTTCATGGTCTCTGAGTCCAAACCTGGGATCACTTTGTCCCAATCAGACTATATGCACCTGCCCTCATATCTTGGCCAATGGTCACCTTTCTGTTAGATAATAGCTTCTAGCAGCCCACAGCTGCACGTCATTAAAAAATATGCCAAATGCTGACTCAGGCAGACTGTGTGAAGCATGAGGGACAAATTGTGAAAGCAAAAATGTGATCAGCTAACGCTACAAATCAAAAACATGCCTCTACCTGGAAAGTCAATTGCTACTTCTAGAGTGTAAAGTATTATAGCTACAGCATACACAGAGAAGTTGGATAAAAACAGCAGATGGTCTTGCTGAAACATTGCACCATATACTACTTTTATTCCTAGAATCCATGTCGATAACACTCAATGATCATAATCAGAGAGAGACAAAGCAGACTGCTCTCTAAGGCAGAGTCATTCAGCCACTAGGTTGTCTCTTTCCAGACTGACTTGAACTTAACCTGTAGGCAGAATAAGGAATTCACTCATATCCAATTCATAGAAACTGAAAGGGACCAGGAGAGGTCACCAATTCCAATCCCTTGCACTCATGGCAGGACCAAGTTACCATACTTGGCAGGTGTTTCTCTAACCTACTCTTAAAAATTTGCAATGATAGAGATCTCACAACCTGCTTAGGCAACTTCTTCCAGTGGTTAATCACCCTGACAGTTAGGAATTTTTTCCTAATGTCCAACCTAAAGCTCTCTTGCCATAATTTAAGCCTTTTGCTTCTTATCCTATCATCAGCGGTTAAGGAGAACAATTTTTCTCCTTCCTCTTCGTAACAACCTGTTAAGGACTTGAAAACTTATGTTCCCTCTCAGTCTCCTCTTTTCCAGATTAAACAAATGCAGCTCTTTCAATCTTCCCTCATAAATCAAGTGTTCCAGGACTTTAAACATTCTTGTTGCTCTTCTCTGGACTTTCTCCAGTTTGTCCACATCTTTTCTGAAATGAGGTGCCCAGAACTGGACACAGTACTTCAGTTGACGCCTAATCAGCATGGAGTAGAGCAAAAGAATTAGAATCATAGAATATCAGGACTGGAAGGGACCTCATGAGGTCATCTAGTCCAACCCCTGCTAAAAGCAGGACCACTCCCACTAAATCATCCCAGCCAGGGTTTTGTCTAATTGGGCCTTAAAAGTCTCCAAAGACGGAAATTCCACCACCTCCCTAGGTAACCCATTCCAGTGCTTCACCACCCTCCTAGTGAGAAAGACCTCCCCAGCTGCAACTTGAAATTATTGCTCTTTGTTCTGTCCTCTGTAACCACTGAGAACAGTCTAGCTCCCTCCTCTTTGGAGCACCCCTTCAAGTAGCTGAATGTTGCTATCAAATCCCCCCTCAATCTTCTCTTCTGCAGACTAAATAAGCCTAGTTTCTTCAGTCTCACCTCGTAAGTAATGTGCCCCAGCCCCCTAATAATTTTTGTTGCCCTCTGCTGGACTCTTTCGATTTTGTCCACATCCTTTCTGTAGTGGGGAGCCTAAAACTAGACACAATATTCCAGATGCGGCCTCACCAGTGCCAAATAGAGGGGAATAATCACATCCCTCGATCTGCTGGCAACACTCCTACTGATGCAGCCCCATATGCCACTGACCTTTTTGGCAACATTGTTGACTCATATCCAGCTTCCCGTCCACCATAACCCCCAGGTCCTTTTCTACAGAGCTGTTACTTAGCTGATTAGTCCTTAGTCTGTAGCAATACATGGGATTTTTCTGTCCTAAGTGCAGGACTTTGCACTTGGCCTTGCTGAACCTCATGAGATTTATTTTGGCCCAATGCTGAAATTTGTCTAGGTCTCCCTGAATCCTATTCCTATCCTCCATCATATCTACCACCCTCCCGCGTGACATCATCTGCAGACTTAATGAGTGTGAAATCTATCCCATCATCCAGATCATTAATGAAGATGTTGAACAAAACTGGTCCCAGGACCGACTCCTGGGGCACTCCACTTATTACTGCTTGCCAAGTAGATGCTGAGCCATTGATCCCTACCCTCTGAGCCCAATGATCTAGCCAGTTTTCTATCTGCCTTATGGTCCATTCATTCAACCCATGCTTCCTTAACTTTCTGGCAAGAATGCTGTGGGAAACCATATCAGAAGCTTTGCTTCTCGTATCTTACTTACAGTACTCCTGTTAATATATCCCAGAATGGTGTTTGCTTTTTTGCAACAGTGTCACACCGTTGACTCATATTTAGCTTGTGATCCACTATGACATCCAGGTCCCTTTCCACATACTCTGTTCTAGGCAGTCATTTCCCATTTTGTATGTGTGCAACGGATTGTTCTTTCCTAAGGAGTACTTTGCATTTGTTCTTATTGAATTTCATTCTATTTACCTCAGATCATTTCACCAGTTTGCCCAACTCATTTTGAATTGTGATCCTATTCTCCAAAGCACTTGCCATCCCTCCCACCTTGGTATCATTCACAAACTTTACAAGTGTATCATTCTTAAAATGATAGCTTGCAATTCTAACACAGTCCTCAATATGCTCCATAAAATAGGTCACTCCCTGAAAATATCACTGCAGAAAAAGCAAGCTCAAGATGGAAACCCCAGCTCATGAGACAGCCTCTTTGTGAAGATGTGGTCCACACGCTGGGAATATTTGAGAAGCCCTATATTTTGCCTCATGCTTGTCTCCTGGATACACTGGACAGCCCAGAGTCGTGAAGAAATATGGTCATAGGTTGGAATGGCGACACATCATCATTTGGGAGCTGTGTTCGCAGTACCCTCATATGGTTCAGTTATTCCTCTATGGCAGTGGTCGGCAAACTTTTTAGTCAACTGAGCCAAATATCAACAAAACAGCGATTGAAATTTCTTTTGAGTGCCAAATTTTTTAAACTTAAAATATATAGGAAGGTACATTGTTATTATCTTAATAAGGGTATTCCTAACCATCTCAACATACGTTTCCCAATTCTTGAAACTACATCTTCTTTCAATCCACAACATTTCCTGGATTTGTAGAAGTAGAAGTAGAAGCGAGGCCTGGCCTGGCCTGGCCTGTGGCCTGGCCTGTGGCCTGGCCTGGGGCCTGGGGCCTGGCCTGGCGCCTGGCCTGTGGCCTGGCGCCTGGCCTGGCCTGGCGCCTGGCCTGTGGCCTGGCCTGGCGCCTGGCGCCTGGCCTGTGGCCTGGCCTGTGGCCTTTCCTGGCGCCTGGCCTGTGGCCTGGCCTGGCGCCTGGCCTGGCACCTGGCCTGTGGCCTGGCGCCTGGCCTGGCCTGGCAAGCCGGAGGACCCATCCCAGCCCCGGACGATGATCGTGGCCCCGAGAACGGCCGGCTGCAGCCACCCCCCTGCCCCAGCAGC
>ML685815.1:10998566-11008857 GCA_007922175.1 Pelusios castaneus
CCCCCCCCAACCACTCTCCTCGCGCTGCCCCCCCAACCACTCTCCTCGTCCCCCGACCACTCTCCCGGCCTCCCTCCAGCCAAATTACCTGGCCGGAGGCTCGCAGCTGCGGGGACGGCCGGCAGAGCTGCTTCTCTGCCAGGCTGCTCCCACCCTGAGCACGCTCTGTCTGAGCATGCTCAGGGCGGGAGATTTCAATCTCCCGGGCCCGGCCGCAGCAGCAGTCTGTTCTTAAAGGGACCAAGGCTCGCACCAAGAAGAGCCAAATTCAAGGGGCTAAAGAGCCGCTTGTGGCTCGCGAGCCGCAGTTTGCCGACCACTGCTCTATGGTCATTGCAAATGGAACCCACAGCTTGTTAGGATACCATCAGTCATCCGTATGGCAGCATGCCTGTCCTGTGGAGAGATGTCACCACTTGAACATGCCAGGCTGAGGTGCATCTTTCTGAGCACAGGCCTGACTGCAACACCCGTCGTCACCTCTATCCCTCAGTGTCTCTCAAGCATTTGCATACAGGCAGAACATGTGCATACATAAACTCTGCCACAGACAGGTGATAGAGCCTATTGGGGAGTAAGGCCAGCACCAGGACAGCCCCTTGAAGGACCCCATCTTGTCCCTCCCACTGACAATCATGTTGGGGTTTAGTGAACTAAAGGTGGTCATTGTTGGGGTTTAGGTGCAGAACAGGGTCAGAGTTAGATCATATTGGGTCAAACAGGGTCAGTGTTGCAGGTTGGAGTAGAAGGGGATATCAGTGTTGAGATGTGGGAGTTCAAGGGGATATCTGTACGACAACATGGGACTCAGTGCAAAGGCCTTGTGAAAAGGAAGGTTTCACAACATTTCCTGAAGCACGTCAATCCCTGGATTCATGTTATCTCCTCCAGACACTTGTAGTGCAGCTGGATCCTATGGACTTCGTGATAAGTGACCTGGAGAACCCTGGTCACTTGCATAACAGAGATTACTGGCTTAATTGAGAGCAATTAACCTATTATGGTGGAGACTGTTAACACCATAGAAAAGTCAGTGCAATGAAAGATATTACCTCATCCATCTTCTCTTGCTAATGTTCATTTTATATCATTTACATTTTTTAATCAAAATGTCACATGGTACCAAGTCAAACACCTTACAGATGTCTAAATAGATTACATCAACACCATTACCTTTATCAACCAAATGTATAATCTCCTTAAAAAAAAATCAAGTTAGTCTGCCAGGATCTATTTGCAATAACCTCATTGTTTTGTATTAGCTACATTCCATCCTTTAGTTCTTTATTGAAGAAGTCCTGTCTTAGCTGCTCTGCTATCTTGCCTGGGGTTATTGACAGGCCTATAATTACCCAACCCATCCCATTTACCAGCTGGCTATAGATTTCTCCTTCTCTTCCTTAAGTTCCCTTATCACTTTTGTGTGCATAATCCCACCAGGTTTCAGTGATACTAATTAGATTGAATTTATGATCATAAATAATTCCAATGTGTCTAGTTTGTAACCCAGGCTCCTAGCATTGGTGTACAGGCAATTAAAACATTTCTTTTCTTCATGGCCTTTGCCTTCTTGATTAATTGTGTTCTTAACATTTCTGTTTTGTGCTGTGTGCTCATACCCCTCTTTTTTCCCCCCACCATCCTCTTCTGCTATTAGTTTAACTCCTTCCTGATTATTCTAGACAGCCTGTCCCTAAGTAGATTGATCCCCTCTTGACCGAGGTGGAGGCCATCCAAACTATAACCCCTCCGCCCCATACATGGGTCATTGTTCCACAAAACCACAATCCTCCACACTCTACCACTTCCCTAGCCAGTAATTCACTTCCAGAATCTTTTGCCTTCTGTCTTCCTTTAGGCATGGGCCAGGAAGGATCTTAGAGAAGATGGCATGAATATGCTTCTTATCAGCAAACTTCTGAGTTCTCTGAACTCCTCAGTGAGATATCTCCAGTGGCTCTTTGCCTATCAACTTCAGAACCCTGTCCAGTCTTAGAGTGACATCTTGTGTCTTGGCTCCGGAAAGGCATCACACTGTCCTGTTGTCCACCTGTCCATTGCAGAATGTGCTTTCTGTTCTTCTGAGTATTGCATCTCTGACAAGGGTCATCTCTCTTCCTTGGACAAATGGCAAACTCTTTGTGGGCAAGTATGATTTCTTATAAGTTGGGCTGAGCTGCCACCCACATATCTCTTTGTTCCCTTGGACCTGTTGGATCTTGAAAGGTATCTCCACAGTTTCCACACTGAGGACCTGATAGCAATTTGAAAGTTCTAGCTGTGTGGAAATCCTCCTGCTTCACTTCTCTCTGGTGGCCACAGTCTGCCCATCCTCAGCTGTCTACAACAATGGAGAATGTTGCTGTGACTCATAGATTTTAAAGACAGAAGGAACATGATCTAGTCTGACTTCCTGCACACTGCAGGCCACAGAATCTCACCTGTTCTCTCCTATAATAGACACAGTGACCTTCAGAATCTGGTGCTTCTGAACTGCCAGGCCGCCGCCGCCGCCTCCTCCTCCTTTTCTCTCTCTCTCTCTCTCTCTCTCTCTCTCTCTCTCTCTCAGCTGCATTCTTTCTGAACCTGGGGTACTGGTGTTTCCCAAATCTGATTGTCAATGAATTCCTGTTTTTCTGATTCTTAGTGCATCTCAACTTGCCCTTCCAATTCAATAATCTCCTCCAGCACAACCACCAATGATCATTTCATGCACAGGAAACCTTCTGGCTTCAGGCAGAAAAGAGAACATCGCACATCCATTGGAGGTCACCACCACAGTTCCATTGCTAGACATCACACATAGGGTGCGTCTACACTTACAAAATAAGTTGATTTAAGCTTGCTTAAATTGACAATCTAATCTGCGTCTACACTACAATTTCCTTAAATCAACTTAAGTTGCTCCTTAAATCGACTTAAGGAAATTTAAAGTCGACTTTATAAAATCTTGTTTAAAGTCAACTTTACTGGCTATGTCAACTTTATAAAGTCAACTTAGCCAGTGTGGATGCAGATTAGCCCTAAATCGACAAAGTCGACTTAAAGGGCTCCCCCACTGCCCTCCCTGCCTGATCAAAGCACTGATCAAAACTTCATTAATCACTTTAGAAAGTAGGAATAGAGCCTTAAACTGGCATCAGATGCTGACTGGGTGCCAATGGAAGGGCATGAGCCCAGGCCTGATGTGCCCTCAGTGGCCTGCCCATAGAGTCCAAGACTAGAAGTGTCCATCTGGTCTGACCTCCGGTAGAGCATAGGTCATAAAATTTCCCTCAAATAATTCCTAGAACATATCTTTTTTTAAAAACAGCCAATTTTGATTTAAAAATGGTCAGTGGTGGAGAATCCACAATGACCCCTGGTAAATTCTTCCAAAGGTTCATTACTCAATGTTAAAAATGTATGCCTTATTTCTAGTCTCAATTAGACTAGCTTCAGCTTCCAGCCGTTGGCTCATATTTCTCTGCTACATGGAAACAGTTGAGTATCACTGTTCTGAGACAGCTGATGCCTGTTCTTTTACTGCCGAGGTTCAGCTAGAGGAACAGCTGGCCTTTGGGTCATTCTTTGCTCTCCTATACCAATCTATGCCCTTCCTCATTCTAAGGAGGCAAAGTTGCTGCCTAACTCCTCCAGTAACTCCAGCGCTCACTGTTCCCTAGTCTGCCTGGTGCACAGACCTTTCTAGAGAGGAAGCTGAGCAAATGTTGAGTGATGCATGCATGTGTGTGTGCATGGTGAATGGAGGGGTATTGTAGAGAGCCCTTCTGCTCCATGCACTAGCCATGTGTTCCAGGCTAGTGCATGAGAAATGCCAGTGGATGGGATTTAGGGATCTCCCAACTGCTGGATCTTTCACCAGCAGGATAAAAAAGACCAATCCCTTTCCAGATTCTACAGCTCTCTGCCGAGATGTTCATGCTCACCCCTTCTTCCCGACTCTGGGTGGAAGTGACAGGGCAAGTCAGCAGAGTTTCATAGAATCATAGAATATTAGGGCTTTAAAGGACCTCACGAGGTCATCTAGTCCAACCCCCTGCTAAAAAGCAGGACCACTCCCCCTAAATCACCCCAGCCAGGGTTTTGTCTAACCGAGCCTTAAAAATCTCCAAAGATGGAGATTCTACCACCTCCCTAGATAGCCCATTCCAATGCTTCACCACCCTCCTAGTGAGAAAGTTTTTCCTAATATCCAACCTTGACCTCCCCAGCTGTAATTTGAAACCATTGCTCCTTGTTCTGTCCTCTGTTACCCTCCAGAACAGCCTAGCTCCCTCCTCTTTGGAGCACCCCTTCAAGTAGTTGAAGGTTGATATCAAATCTCTCCTCAGTCTTCTCTTCTGTAGACTAAATAAGCCTAGTTCCTTCAGTCTCTCCTCATAAGTCATGTGCCCCAGCCCCCTAATCAGTTTTGTTGCCCACCGCTGGACTCTTTCTAATTTGTCCACATCCTTTCTGTAGTGGGGAGCCCAAAACTGGACACAGTATTCCAGATGCGGCCTGACCAGTGTCGAATAGAGGGGAATTATCACATCCCTCGATCTGCTGGCAATACTCCTACTGATGCAGCCTAATATGCCATTGGCCTTTTTGGCAACAAGGGCACACTGTTGGCTCATATTCATCTTCCCATCCACCATAACCCCCAGGTCCTTTTCTACAGCGCTGCTACTTAGCCAATCAGTCCCCAGCCTGTAGCAGTGCATGGGATTTTTCCGTCCTAAGTGCAGGACTTTGCACTTGTCTTTGTTGAACCTCATGAGGTTTCTTTCGGCCCAGTGTTCCAATTTGTCCAAGTCGCCCTGGCTCCTGTCCCTGCCCTCCAGAGTATCTACCATTCCCCCCAACTTGGTGTCATCTGCAAACTTACTAAGCACGCAGTCTATTCCATCATCAAGATCATTAATGAAGATGTTGAATAGAACCGGCCCCAGGACCGACCCCTGGGGCACTCCATTCGTTACTGGTTGCCAACTAGACATTGAGCCATTGATTCCTACCCGCTGAGCCCGTTGATCTAACCAGTTTTCGATCCACCTTACGGTCCACTCGTCCAACCCATACTTCCTTAACTTGCCGATGAGAATGCTGTGGGAAACGGTATCAAAAGCCTTGCTAAAGTCAAGGTATACCATGTCAACAGCTCTTCCCGCATCCACAAATCCAGTCATCTCATCATAGAAGGAAATCAGGTTGGTCAGGCACGATTTGCCCTTGGTGAATCCATGGTGACTGTTCCTGATCACTCTATTTTCCTCCAAGTGTTTCAGGATGGATTCATTGAGGACCTGCTCCATGATTTTCCCAGTGATTGAGGTGAGGCTGACCAGTCTGTAATTCCCCGGATCCTCCTTTTTCCCTTTCTTAAAGATAGGTACTATATTTGCCTTTTTCCAATCCTCTGGGACCACCCCCGTTCGCCTCGAGTTCTCAAAGATAATGGCCAGCAGCTCTGCAGTCACTTCCCCCAACTCCCTCAGCACCCTCGGATGCAGTTCATCCGGCCCCATGGACTTGTGCACATCCAATTTCATTAAGTGTTCCCTAACCTGACTTCCCATCACCGAAGGCCATTCTTCTCTCCATGCCGCATTACCCCGTGTAGTAGCCTAGGAGCTGGCCCTCCCTGTGAAGACTGAAGTAAAAAAAGCATTGAGTACTTCAGCCTTTTCCGCATCATCCTCCACGAGGATGCCTGCCCCATTCAGCAAGTTTAGTCACTATCTCCCAGCAGCATCCACACCCCCTGGCAGAGGAGGAGAGATTAACCCAGCCCACCTGTTACACATCATGCTTGAGAGAAAGGAGTGAAATATATGCCAGGTGTGATGTTAAGCTTCTAAGTGGGAAGGTTAAGAAGAAACTAGAACAGCTTAGGAAATTTGCAATGCTATATGGGGTGAGGGGTGGGGGGGAAGGGTGCTGATTTGTCAAAACAAAACTTTCCCAGGAAATATATTGGTCACAGTGCAGCTTTTCTCAGGAAAGGTTTCTCAGGTTCAGGGTGGAACTTCTTCTCAAAACCAGAGAACTGCCTTCAAGCAGCTTGGTGGTGTGAAACAAACAAGGAGTCCTGTGGCACTTTTAAAGACTAACAAATATATTTATCACATGAGCTTTTGTGGGAGAAAAATCCCACTTCGTCAGATGCTTGGAATGTGGGAAACTCACCTGGGATGTGGGGAGTGGTGGGGGCAAAAAACCTAGCTGGCTTCAAAACTGAGCTAGATAAATTTAGGGAGGAGATGATGTGATGGAACAGCCTAAATTGGCAATTAACTGACCTTTCACTATTGGGGTAAATATGCCAATGTTAGATGGAGTGGGTTCTGAATTATTAAAGAGAATTCTTTTTTGGGTGCCTGGTTGGTGAGCCTTGCCCACATGCTCAGGGATTAGCCGATAGCCACATTTGAGTCAGGAGGGGATTTTCCCCCAGGGTAGATTGGAAGGACCCAGGACGGGGGTGGGGTCGCCTTCTCCTGTAGCATGGGGCTGGTGCTTTCTCTGTATCTTGAAGTTTTTAAACCATGATTTCGGGACTTCAATGATTGAATCATAGGTTAGATGTCTATTGCAGGAGTAGGCAGGAGGGTCTGTGGCTTGCATGGTGCAGGAAGTCAGACTAGAACAGTGGTTTTCAAACTTTTTTCCTCAGGACCCAGGCCTTGTATACACTACAAAGTTATCGCGCGATAACAGGCACGACGTCCACACACAAATCCATGTTGTTCCGCAGTAACAGCCGTCTTATCGCTCAACATGTAAACCACCAAAATGAGGGTGGTAGCGGCTACCGTGGAACAGCTATTTCGCGATAGTTCGTGTGTGTACGGTTGCCGCGCAATATGAAACCTCCAGAAATGTCCCAAAATTCCAATTCCATCCCTTCTGCACTTCCTTCTGCGCTCTGTGGCTGTGACGTGACTGTACCCGCCCTCCCATCATTCCCGGGAATTTTTGAATTCTTCACTCTTCCTGTTTGCTCGGCCTGGAGTGCAGCTGTGTTCTCCAAGAGCAATGGCGGCTCAATGCAGCAAACGTGCTCCAGTGTGGACCACAGCTGAGGTGCCTGATCTCATAGGCATCTGGAGAGAGTCCGCTGCGCAGGCACAGTTATGTGGCAGCAGGCGGAATTTCAATCTTTTTGGCCAGATTTCTCAGGCCATGGCAGAGAAGGGGTATGAGAGAGACACTCTTCAGTGCAGGTCGAAGGTGAAGGAGTTACGGATTACGTACCACAGAGCCAGACAGGCAAACCGGCGCTCCGGCTCAGCGCCGGCTACATGCCGATTTTACAAGGAGCTGGAAGCAATCCTGAGCAGGGATCCCACAACCACCATCCTGTAGACACGTTGGCACCCCCCCCATGAGGAGGATACCGGAGCAGACGGTGACGAGCAATTCGTCGACAAGAACGTCGAGGTGGAGGAGGACCTGGAGGGTGAAAGTAGTGCAGCCGACTTAGGGAGCTAGGAGCTGTTCTCCACACCACCTGACACGTGCTGCCCAGATTCCTTCTCCATACTGTTTTCGGATGCAGCAGAGGGGAGCTCCGGTAAGTTTAATCAGAAGTGGCTACTTTGATAGCTGGATAAACTTTGCGGGCAAATGAAGAGTGGGCGGGAGATGGGCGTTTTGAGTTTCATTTTTTTTTTTTTTGGATGGGAGAGGGTCTACCCCGCATTACATGAGCAGTGCAGCAACGCATGCTGTAATTGTCAAGCAAGAAATCCTCTCCACTGATATCACTGAAGGTGTCCTCGATGTACTTCCACAGCCTCCTAGTTAAATTCGATGGGAGAGCAACTGTTTCCCCTCCCCCATAGAGGGATACTCTCGCTCACCAGTTGCAAAGCACAGCAGTGGGAACCATGGCTGCGCACAAGCCTGCTGCATACGATCCTGGCTTAAAACCAGTGACATGCAGGATATGCATTCTGGCTTGCAGGGCACTCTAAGCAGCGAGATATCGGCTTCCATGGCAGTGCCGTATGTGAACTAATTGCCCAAAGCACTACAAATAGTTCACAGAGCTGTGTGTCTTGTCTCGGCAACCCGAACCTCCCTTTGCAAAAGCCCTTTCAGTCCCTGGCAATGACCTGTCCCGTGGGCACTGAGGAATGTGGCGGCAGAGCATATTACCGGCTCCTTAACCAAAGTGAGAACAATAGCACTACTTATGTTTCATTTTGCCTTAGAAACGACCTTCGCCGGTCAGCGGTCGGCGCCAGCTGACTGGCTGAGACAGATAAGGGGTAGGCCTCGCAGGAGCAAGGAGGGTATCTTCCAGGAGCTGATGCAGTCCAACGAGGCATCAGCAAGGCAGACTAGACAATGGAGGCAGGAGTACTGGGAGGAGCACAAAGAGAACAATTTGAAGAGGCAGAAGCAGAAGGATGCTCTCATAAGCATCCTACAGCAGCAGACCCAACTGCTGAAGACCATGGTTGGTCTGCAGCCCCAGCTGCTCCAGGCTTGCCCCCCCCCCCCCCCGCTGCAGCCACAGCAACACTTTCTGTCCCACATGCCCCATTCTCCCTCAAAGCAGTTCTTTGAAGCCCAGCGACCCTCCTGATACAATGTTACATCCACTCCTGTACCAAGCTATGGCATTGAGACACGCACCTACACACATCTATAGCCCCTTTTGCAGGCAACTTCTTACTGTAAATATTTAATGTTTTATAATAAAATTGAATCACTTGAACTGTGCACAGTGTCTTTAATGATACACAATAAGATTAGTTGTTGCATGTTTAGTATTCACTCATTCGAGCATAGCACAATATATGCCCACCGGCACCAACCCCCCCCCCAATCAGCACCCAGTAGTGCTTGGGAACACTACTGCATAGTGATGCAATGCATCCTATGAGTCCCCATCACTAAAATGCTCCCTAAGTGCCTCCCTTATGCAGACGGCTTTCAGCTGTGCCCCCCTGATACTCCTAGTGGCTGGCTGCTGGAAGGCAAAATCTAGCCGCTCAGCCTCCACGTCCCATGAAGGGGGAAATTTCTCTCCCCTATTTTCGCAGAGGTTATGCAGGACACAGCATGCCGCAGTGACGGCTGGAATGTTGTCCTCATTCAAGTCCAGCCTCCTGTACAAACAGCGCCAACGTCCTTTTAAGTGCCCAAAGGTGCACTCTACGGTCATTCAGCACCGGCTTAACCGGTAATTGAAGCGCTGCTTGCTGGGATCCAAATTTCCAGTATAGGGCTTCATGAGCCAAGGCATCAGTGGGTAGGCTGGGTCTCCTATGATGACTATGGGCATCTCCACATCCCCAACAGTAATTTTATCATTGGGGAAGAAGGTCCCTGCCTGTAACTTCCGGTACAGGCCCGTGTTCCGGAAAATGAGAGCATTATGCACCTTACCCGACCACCCCGCATTTATGTCCATGAAACACCCCCTGTGATCCACCAGTGCCTGAAGCACCATGGAGAAGTAGCCCTTCCTATTAATATACTCAGTCGCAAGATGCTCCCGAGCAAGAATAGGGATGTGCGTGCCGTCTATTGCCCCTCCATAGTTCGGGAATCCCATGGCCACGAATCCATCGATGATCTCCCGCACGTTGCCCAACGTCACTGTCCTCTGGAGTAGAACACGATTAATGGCTCTGCACACTTGTGAAAGTGCTAACCCGACGGTCGACCTGCTGACTCCAAACTGATTTTCCACAGCGCGATTGCGACATGCTTCTCCACAGTGAGGGCGGCTCTCATTTTGGTGTCCTTGCATCACAGGGCAGGGGTTAGCTCCTCACACAGTTCCATGAATGTGGCTTCCCGCATTCGAAAGTTCTGTACCCACTGGTCATCATCCCACACCTGCAAAACGATGCGGTCCCACCACTCAGTGCTTGTCTCTCGTGACCAGAATCAGCCGTGCACCGTGTGCAGATGGTCTGTGAAGGAGCTCAGCAATGCGGTGCTGTTGTTCTGCATGGCAGTCACCAGCCCAGGGTCATCCAAATCCTGGTCTGATTCAGAGCTGAATGCAGACTGTGCCACCAGCCGAGATGTATTCATTATGCTGAAGGCGACAGTCGAGATCAGAGCTGGATCCATGTTGCTGCAAAAAGGACTTCCGGGAAGCAATGCGCTACTGTCGAAAATGGGCGCGAGTTGCTAGTAGCAACTCTCGTGATGCAAGGGGAACAGAATGCACCATGGGAAACCAAGACTTTACCCATGGTGCTCAGCGCTACTCTCCTTCGACCCAGGATTCTTAGCGCCAAATCAGGATGGATGGAACTGTGGGATAGGTTCCCACATT
>ML685815.1:11008957-11028047 GCA_007922175.1 Pelusios castaneus
GGGGGGGGGGGCTCTGTTCCGTCACAAGCGGCTCAGTGTGGATGCGATACTGCACTACAAAAACCACGTGACTTTTAAAGCGCAATGGGCTTGTAGCGCGATTATTCCTGTAGTGTGTACATGGCCCCAATTGAAAAAGAATCATTTATAACCACAACCCAACAATTGCTCAAAGAAGTAATGCATTCCAGTCTTGCAGCGGTAGCAGCAAGGGGTGCCACGACCCAGTACCTCAGGGTCTGCAACCCAGTACTGGGTCCCAACACATAGCTGGAAAACCAGTGGACTAGATGATCATATTGGTCCCTTCGGACCTTAGAATCTATGAAACCTGGGTACGTCTCTGCTCCAAATCAAGGACTTGATCCTAGGTTTCCCACATCCCAGGTGACTGTTCTCATGCTATTGGCTATTCTGGGTTCCTCCAGCTCATGAAAAATTTCAAAAGGTTTCTGTGTTGTTCTATACTGGAACAGAAACAAGTGTCAAAACCACCACATTTTCCATGGATCAGAATTCTTGTTTTCTAGTCAGTCCTAGATGTGGGCTCCATTCCCTGCCCGTTACTGAGGTGGAGAAAGCACAATATGAACAATACAACATTCTAACATAGTCCCACATGAAATGTCTAAATTAAATTATTATAAGGTGATGCAAAACCAACTGAAAGATAGCACTTAAAGAGCAGTTATCAAGTGTTTGCATTAAACAGGGAGGGTGTATTTAATGCAGCCCTGCAGGGGTTGATCCTGGGTTTGGTAGTATTCAATATTTTCATTAATGACTTGGTTAATGAAGTGAAGTGTATGCTTATGACATCAATCTGGAAGGGTTTGCAAACACTTTGGAAAACAGGATTAGAATTCAAAATTATCTCAACCATTGGAACAGAGGTGTAGCCACAGCGGGGCCCAGGCCCACCCACTTGGAGATGAGGCCTGCCTACCACAGGGCCCGGCTGTAGAGCGAATTTCGCCAGCACAACTGGAGGGCCGCCCATGGTCACCGGCTGTTGGCCAGGCCTGCAGTCCCAGCAGCAAAGTTTGTGTTGCTGCCAGCTGCTGCAGTGAGCAGGCCTCACTCATCTTGCAGACTCTCCCCCTCCCACAATTCCACTTGATAAGTAACAAGTGGAGTGTCTCAGGCAGCTTCCAGTCACATGACCAGAAGATGCCCTTGGCCAGGATCACTCTGCAGATTCAGGGGTCCAGCCAGAAAATGTGGGTTGGCTACGCCACTGCATTAGAGAATTGGTTTGAAATCAACAAGATGAAATTCAGTAAAGACAAGGGCAGAGTATTTGACTTAGGAAAGAAAAATGAAATGCCCAACTACAAAAGAGAGAAGCGATAGCACTACTGACTGTGAATCTCACACTGAATACAAGTCAATAATACGATACCATTGCTAAAGAGGCTAATGTCATCCTGGGGTGTATTACCAGGAGTAACAGGGAAGGTAGTTGGCCCATTCTACTGATGAGGCTTCAGCTGGAGCACTGTGGCCAGTGCTGGATGTCACATTTTAGGAAAGATGTGAACAAACTGGAGAGTCCAGAGCAGAGAAACAATAAACTATTTAGAATACCTGACTTTGAGAACAGGCTAAAACAATGGGGCACATTTAGTTTTGAGAAGAGCAGAGCTAATAAAAGACTTCAAATACATTAAGGACTGTTCTAAAGAGGACGGTGATCAGCTCTCCATGTCCAGTGAAGGTAGGACAAGTAGTAAAGGGCTTAATGAGCAGCAAGGGAGATTTAGAGGTTAGCTATTAGGAAAGTCTTTCTAGCTCTAAGGGTAATGAACAGACTGTCAAGGAAAGTTGTGGAATCCTCATCACTGGAGGTTTTTTAAGAACAGTTTGGACAAACACCCATCAGGGATGGTCTAGATCAGAGGTTCTCAACCCCTGGGCCGCAGGGCTTTTTCAAGTGGCCCACACTCCCCTGCTGCTGTCAGGGAGCTTGGCTGCAGCTGCCTGCCCCCCTGCCAGGTACCAGCGCACAGCCAGGAGGCAGGCTGCAGCAGCAAGCTCGGAGGTGGGTCCCACAGACAGCTCAGAGCAGCCACTTACTTGCTGGGGAGCGGGGAGGACAGCAGTATGCATCCGGGAACCGGGCTGCAGCTGTAATCTGGGAGCTGCTTACTGCCTCACACACATCCCGGAGCTGCAGCAGCTGCTTACTGCCTGGTGGAGGCGGCGGGGGAAGTGAAGCGGGAGAGTGGGCCCCTTACTGCCTGGTCCCGGAAGCAGGAGGAAAAGCTGGGGCTATGGCTGTGAGCTTGCCCCACTCTCTCAGCCACCCTTAACAGGGAAGGAACAGGGATTTAGTAAATTAGAGCCTTTTGTAGATTTAATGGCCTGCACCTGTGAGCAATTTCCATGGGGTTTCTTTTTGTTTGTTTTTTATAAACTACATTTAGCAGCTGCACCCACCTTGGCTGGGATCTGGGACTCTGTGCTTTTAGATATAGTTTTTGTATAAAGTTTTGTGGGTTTTAGATCTGTTTTAAATTAATAATTAAATTTAAATTTAATTAAAGTATTTAAAATTAATCAATTTCCCATAATTGAAATTTAATAGAGGTTCAATTACATCAATTTTAATTTAATTTTGAGTAAATAGACCGATGGCTCTTCAGGGCTCTAAAAATTATATTTGTGGCCCTCGAGGAAAAAAGGTTGGGAACTTGGTACTGCCTTGGTGCAAGAGGATGGACTTGACCTCTTGAGAGCCCTTCCAGACCTACAATTCTGTGATTATCTCCATTTTGCAGATGGAGAAACAGGTACAGGATGGGGAAATGAGGTGCCTGAGAAAACAGCAAAAAGAACTCTGGAGTCCTGCTCCCCTCCCTAGCTCTTGGGTCACTGCTCTAACCACTAGCCCACACTCCCTGTGTTACACAACACCTGATGAAAGAATTGCTGCTTTTTGTCTCAAGTCCATCTGCCTTTCTTTAGGGTACAGCTTTCTGTGGTGGCATCAATCACCGTGCTGCATACTTGAACAAACAGACGCCATCAACTCAGCATAAATAATCTGGATAAATGGACAACTATCCATCTCCCCAGCAGAGATGTGCCCCAACTGCCAGCCCCGATACGTTCATTGTGGGAACTGTAAAGTAGAAGCTAATAATATTTAGCAGTGGGATGAATGTGTAAATTCCTGCTTCTTGCCCTCATTGCCATTATTCACCCTGATGTTCTCAAGAATCAAATTAAATATGGCCCACTAGAGCCAGGAGGGGATCATTTTCAAAGAAAGTCACAGCTCTGGGATGCTCTGGAGACTAATTCGTTATCTTTTAATACTTTCTGCCCCCAGAAAGACAAGCTAGGACATTTCTCATTTACTCTGTCCTCATCATCCACCCCTTCCCCATCTCTGGAGCTTTGCTACCTCTGTGATCTCGCAGCACAAACTCCCGCCTGGAATAGCTGGTGTGAGTTGATTTTGTGAATGAACGGAGAGCTCTTGGTTCCCAGCCAGTTTTTCCTACTCATGCCTGATCACCTGCTTCCTCCAGTGCCTGCCACTATTTCGTCCCTGCTGCTGAGCAGAAAAGGACTGCTTTGAAAATCCCTATTGTCTTCACCTTGCCAGTGAGCTATGCAGGCACCCCCAGACCCCCATTTCCCAGTGCCAGCAACAACTACCCCAGCCCTATGTGGGAAGGATGGGAGAGTCCCTCACTCACCATGTGAAACTTTCAAGGTGGTGATAAACAGTCCAGAGGTGCTAACCATTTCTAAACGCCCATCCCCCTCTGATTGCTATGTACCCCCACCATAGTCACTAGTAGGGGTGGGCAGAGAGGAGAGAGTGAGGAGACCAGCCCAGCTGGAGGGCAGTTCAGATTGTGTCTTATTCATCTGTAGGCTCTGCAGGTGCTGAGGGGGGATTTGGGTCCTTTGCCTGGAGAGGTGGCTGCGCTCTCCACATGGGACAGGGATCTATCTCAGGGGAGGCATGCATGCCAAGCGCTCTCACCTTTGGCTGGGTCTGCAGCTGTCCACTTCGTTGACTCCAGTGATCCATATTGAGTGGGTGTCCTGCTCTCCTTTTCCATTCTAGCTCCTTTCTTATTTTAAAAAATCTCTCTCAGGGTCCTGTCTAAAAGCAAATCCTCCTCAGTGCAGAATTCCTCAAGCAGATGCACTTCTAAAGAGCTGGTTCCAGAGCGAAGCCAGAGCCCATCCTTTGAAATGAAACGTGTTAAAAAAGGAGAAGGAGATCAAATCAAGGAAGAAAAGGAAGCCTGCCACCTGCTCGCTGATGATTAGCAGATGAGATGCTTTTGCAAAGCTGCACAGATATGAAATAGACCAGAAGCAGCAGGAGGCTGGATGTGTTCATTGCTGGACAGACAGGCGCCCTCTGGTGGCAACTGCACAGATATGAAATAGACCAGAAGCAGCAGGAGGCTGGATGTGTTCATTGCTGGACAGACAGGCACCCTCTAGTGGAAACAAGGACAAAAAGCTTTCTTGAACACTTAAGTCCTTTCTATCTAAGACCACTCTAAATACATACAGCAAAGTCACTCAAGCTGTCTCTGTCCACAAGTGGGACGGACCATGGACTTTGACCCTAAAAGTACAGGTGCAGTTTCTAGTCCGTTGGAAGCATATCCATACGGAAAATGAATGGTTTTTTTTTTTTTACTACTACTAAAAGCATTGGCCTTCTGGGGAAAAAACTGAACACCTGATAGCCAGAAAAATATTGGGATTTTTGGCCCACACCCAAAATATTTTATTCCAAAGTCCCATGATAGTCCCTCATGGGAACTATAGCTCAGATCACTTATTCCCTTGTTGTCTATAGGCTGGACTCCCAAGCTTGACTCCATCTTGAAACACCAGGGCGTAACAGGGAATATGTAGTCCAATTGGGGAGCTCCATCTATAGAGGAGAATGGGAACATGAGGCACCCAAAACTACAACTCCCATGGCCACGAGCACTGCAGCAGAATTTCAGACTCAAAACATTTACAACTTTGGGCAAAAGATTTTATATATATTTTCCCCAAAAACGTCCACAGGGTGAAAAAACCATTTTCCAACCAGCTCCAATTCTGGTAGAGCTTGCACAGAGCAATGAGAAAGTGCAGTGTCCTGTGTACTTTAATAGAAGCTGCCTGGCACGTGCTTCCAATTTTAACTCTGCATTGCTAGTCTGAAAAATGAAAGTCTGCATCTTGCATTGCACCCTTCGGCTGGGCTCTGTCTTTTAGAGGAATGGTTAAATGTGATACAAGAAAGGGTTGGTTAGCAATATGGAAATGATTTTTCCTATGCAAACAGAGTTAAGGAAAGACCCAATGTTCTGTTTGAACAAGGCAGGATGAAAGTAAGGCTAAACCCCAAAGATGTACTTAAAATGAAACCTCCCTCCACCGCCACCCACACCTTTTTTTAAACACGAGAAAGGAGAATTCTGCTTTTGTGTATCAACCAAGTTCAACAAGGGAGGCTCTTGTAATCAAATGTAACATTTACAATTCACCTCCTTCAAAGGCAGATGTGTGTATGGGGAATGTTAATTGGCAAGTTGGTGTTCTGGGAACCATTCCTTTCCAGAGGCGCTTGACATTCAGCACAGGAGAGGAGATGTACAGACAGAAGACATGTCAGCAATTTATAAATTTTCGCTAATTTAAAGGTGACGAAAAAATGATCTGGCACTGGACTGGACCCCACAAGACATGAGTTTAACGCCAGAGACTCCTTGCGCAGCCCTGATGTAATTGCTTCTCCTCTTTGTGTCTCATTTCCCCTCTGTACACACAAAGAATATTGACCTAGCTCTCAAGAAAGTTGTGAAGCTAAATCCATTAGTGTTTGAGGATGCGGACACTAGTGAGGAGAGTGCCAGGAAAAAAAACTTGAATGAATAAATGAATAGATGTAAACAAGAAAACATCCATTACAGCTACATTTCAGGCATTCAGTATAGAACTCTTATTCTAGGAAAGACTTTTGTTTAGCTGAATGTAAATTGAACAGTAATGGGTTCTTATATCTGAGGAAACCATTGAAGCCATTCCTAAGGAAAGTGACCTCCATTCTCTTAAGGGAGATGGATAAATATGACCTTGACAACAGCACATGTGGGGCAAGGGGACAGAGAAGGCTGTGTGGTCCCCTCTGAAGCAGAGCTACAGGTACTACTGAGCACAAAATGGTCAAATAGGTACACCGCCCCATCACAGGGAGAGTCCTTAGTAATTCCCACCCAGATGGAGTGTTCCAGGTTAGGACCAATATTTTTCAAATTCATGTGTCTAAGACAGGCCCCTAAATCCATACCGAGATACTTAGCTAAGTGGCCACATCTTCAGTCACCACATGCCCATTTGTGTCAAGAGGCGCTGCGGGGCTGAAGACCTCCTTGGTCAGTGCCTATATCTGAAACTCTTGGCAGTTGCCACGGACTGCAGGGAGATTCTGAAGATGAGGGCTGGGATTTTGAAAAGCATCTTAAGTAACTTAGGCACACTAATTACTTTCACTTGCCAGTGAAAGTCACATAAGTGCACTTGACAACCCTATGCAGGGGCTGCAGAGCTCAGTACGAGGTGAAGTGGAGCACAACACCAGCACAGCGCTGACCAAGCCTGCTCAGCTGGAAAGATGGGGTTTGATTCATTTTAAACATACCTGTGTGTGATGGACTGGCAGCACTCACTGCTGGACCGGCGCCTCCTGCTGGTCATCTGGGGAATAGCTCACACTGACAGCCCTGTCTGCAGCCTGTGCTCCATCACTCTTCCACTGGTACTCCTCACCGCCATCAGGACCCACATCGTCGTCTTCTGGATTTGGCCCTTCGTCCGAGCCGCAGCCAGTGCCCTTCCACTCTCACTTTTGGGGGATTTCACAGTCCCTGCTGCACCACCTGCTTTAGTGGCCTCTGCAGTCTAGCACCATTCCCTAGCAGTTTGCAGAGCAAGGGGGTAAAGGACCCGGGCCCACCCACTTCTCTGGTCCCCAGCCCGGGATCCTATGTGCACCCCGCTTTCACCAGTTCTTCCCCAACTTCTTCTCAGTCTTCCCTGGGCCACTTCTCCGCAGCCCCAGTTCTCTTACTGCCTTTGTATCAGTGCCTCCGGTTCATGCACAGCTCCAGCAACCAGCAATTGCTCTGTCCAGGGTACTGCTTCCCTTTAGCCTGCAGGGCAGCCAGTCTTCTCTCCTGAGCCACTACTAGCAATGACTAACTTTGCACTGCTTGGCAGCTCCCTTTTATACTGGGCTCCCAGGTGCTGACTGGCTATCCTGCAGTTCCCTCCCATTGGTTGCTACTCACAGGCCCTCTTAACCCTTTTCTAGCCAGTGCAGGGCAGATGCCCCACCACATTGTGGTTGAATCCAAGATACTGTGAGCAAATTGCACTCACTGAAAAAACAACTTTCTGGCTGTAATAATAACCATTAAGAATCATGAGGTGGTGGTGGGTTCAAAGGGCACAAGTCATGAAAGTAAACCAGAGACATCAAGTCACACCACCATCTAAGAGCAAAGAGAAACCCTCCAGTATTGAGTCAGTCATGGGTTTTAACCAATCAAGCATTCATGATGAATTAAAAGGTATTTATTCTGCTTTTAAACTCAGTGCAAACAAATGTAGGCAGCAAAAATAGACAGATGACAAACTAAAAGGTCTTTGTAAAAGGGAGGAGATTCTGGAAATGTTGATTTCAAATGGAAAGACAGCAGCAGAACTGCAACACAGATAACCTGTGATTATTCCCAACAGTTGAACACCTTTTCTCTCTCTTAATAATCAATTATTTGCAAATACAGTACCATCCCCTGGACTGTTTTAATCTAGTAATTTAGGGCACCAAGGAATGCAATATCTGGCACAGATAAGACTTTTTTTCAAAATATATAACCCCAGTATTTTCATGAGCTCTTCAGCCCCAAGCTTCCTAGTTTATGCACTAGAAGTTTTTGGAAGTTGCACTGTACTTTTCAACTTGTAGTCTAATTATTTCTTGTTAGAGAAGCAAACAATCTCTGCAGAGGCAGGAAATGGCTGTTTCCTGCACAAGTTCAAACACTTGTTGGTTTATTTCTTCTTCAATTTGCTTTAAAACCAATGCTGCTTATTATTGTACCTCAATTACTCATAGAAATGTAAAAGAAACCCAGCATCTGATTGTGAATCAATCCATAAGATGAAGAGCACTGCCATAAAACCAGTTTGAGAGTCTCAATGAGCGTCACCTCAAATTTGTTTTGATTGCTCTACATTGCACAGAAAAACTGTAAATTGTTGAATACTTATGGGGATATTCTCATCTTTAGGAGTGTAAAATCGCTGTTTGCCAAAATGAGAATGTAATATATTTAGACATTTACATTATGCTACTAAAATTGGAGATCTAATCTCGCAATAGTTGGAGTTACATGGCTGAGTTTATGATTCAGTTAAAGCATGGAGTTCAGTTTGCTTTACCCTACTTGCTGTCCTCATCAAATAAAACCACTTTGCAAAACGAAAGGCAGAAATAACTACAAATGAATGAAAATTCCATTCAAGTGTGTTGAATATTCTATATTGTAAGATGGACGTCAAAGAGTAGCAGGCCAGTACATTTATGTTCCAGTCCGCATGTCCTGTGCAAATCAATTCTCAAGTCTAAATTTGTAAATCTGACTACATGCACAGCTTCTAAGTTCTAAAATACAAAGCTGCATAAGAACAGATTTACTAATGGCAATACTTCTAGTTTAACAGAAGTCTTAAAAGCACAAATATTTCTCTAGTCACGGTCACTTCTATAAACAGCTGAAAGCATATACAGTAGAAAGGATAGATAGATATATATTAAAAGCTTAATTTTAAAAGTGCATTGCCCAACTCAAGAAAACAGTAACATAGTCTCTGTGGTATTTGAGATATGCTGACAAATGACAAGATTAAGCTGCAGGCTGGAAAACATTAAGACAGATATGGTGATTTAGAGCCCAGTAAGAAATTTCATATACCTCCAAGGCACACACAACAAAATGCACAAGAATCAGAACCCTAAAAAATGCTTCTGTGATGAGAGCAAAGGCCATTAACCACCACACTGTTAATCTTCCGCCTACCATTACCTTCAAATATATCTCTGGGCAACGTAAGGCTACCAGCAAAATCTGGGTTCCTACATCCAGGTTTTACCAGCTCTGATCAGTTGATGGATCTAAAATTCTATCCTTGTGGAAGATCTAGAAAAACGTTTGGCGCTTGACAAGCCAGTCATGGGATAATTCACTGTTTTCTATTGCTTAACTCCATAAAGATCATCAGTAAGGAACGCTGGAACTACTGTTAACCAATCAGACTGCATAGACCAATGGGAACAACTTGATTGGCTCAGAGGTCAATTACAGGGGTTTTATAATTCATCCTATGCCCAATCACACCATATATACAAAGTTTTCTATCCTGGTTGCCTGGGTCACAGGACAATTTTTCCTCAAGCCAGCTAGCATTATCTCCCCTTTAAACTACTGGCCCAAAGGGCAGCAATTAGTTTTAAGTTTGATCTACACAACCATTAGCTCAACACAAGGCAGCTTATGTCAGTAACTACACTACAGCCTTGCCCCTGCTGATAGAAGTGCCCTATTGCGCTGACATCGTAACTCCACCTTCACAGAGGCATAGGCTCACGTGGGTGCAGTCAAGTAGATGCTGCGTCTGTGGAGACGCTGTGTTAATTACATTCCCTGGTGGCTGCCTTGTCAATTTTACAGCTCTTGACAAGAAAGCCCGGCTCCTGACTTCAAACCGGGTCACCACCAAGGCTCCCAGTATAGACTGCTGCCCTGGCTCCCTGCTCCCATGTGGGAGCACTTGTGCCCCTAAGATGCTGGCACCACATTCCCTGCTGGAAAAACGGTAGCTCACCAGACTCCAGGGAAGGATCTCCTCACTGGGAGCCAAATTGCCCCTCCCACTCTTGGTTTCCTGCCAGGAGCATAGCAGCCCACCAGCCTCTGGGTCCAGATCTCCCCCCACTCTCAGCAGGGATCCAAGAGCCAAGGGGCAGCTAGGCTGCTGACAGGGAGCTGTGAGCCCCCACGCTACCCGTCTCTTCACCTGGGGGAAGCACTCCTGGTGAGGATGCGCTCCACCAACAGAAGAAGAGTACTGTGGACATAAGTACCACCGTAACTACTGCAATGGGTCCAAGTCAATCTAATGCAGGTCAACTTAAGAGTGTGTAGGCATGCCCTTAGATAATACAAGAAAAACCCCAGAGGAAAGAAGTTAGGGTAGACGGAGGAAGCACACTGTTATACTAGAAATCCGTGGGCTTAGTGGAACAGTTTCTAAACATTACAGATGAAGGTATTAAGGTTAAATATGTAAAGGTGCCTCAGTCTAACCTCTATTTTTGAGTCACAAGCTCTAGCATTAGGTGTTTTCTAATCTAATTTGGACACACTATTGACTTTGGGGGCAAAAACCTTATTTGCATTACAGTTATCCCCAGATATTTCAATGAGAATTGAGACCAGTCAAGCTAAGCATTGTACACACATAGGAAGACCTAGTTCCTGTCCCTGAACAAGCAGAAACTAGGTTGAGGCTTCTTTAAACATGTGTCTCTTTGAATGAATGTAGCAATATATACTGTACACTGACTTCATGTTTTAATGAACTTCATGAACTCAGGGTAAATATTGATATCCATTTCAGTCAATATTTATCTATGGTTAGTTCACCACATGTTCACCTAACCAAGAGTCAATATCTGCCCAGTATCTAAGGAAGTATCTACAATTATAAAATCTACAGAAGGTACCATATCTGGAGAACTTGCAACAACAGCAATTCAATACCAAACTCCAATCTTATTTCACTCTTCCAAGTAATTCAATTTGATTTTGAGCACACCATTTACACAACCTTCAAAAAGTTCAGAGACACATGAAAAGAAGGTACAACATTTTTACTGCTAGAGTAATATGGAAAGTATTAGCAGTAGTTGATTGATTGCACAGGATATCTGAAAGGCAGCATATTCCATGATAAAAGAGGGCATCTTCAGGAGAGCTCCAATTTTGGAACATGCAAATATTCCTATTTGTAATATAACACTGCTGAAAGTGTCTGAAGTTACCGCCAAATGGACACACCATAAGGAAATGAACTGGAAGAAATCTAGTTCTTACAAGCAGAGCTGGGAAAAGTGTTATTACAAAACCTGAAATCCTTTCTAGAAACTCACTTAGCTTTATTTCATTACAAACTCCAGAGTGAAATAAGCTTTGCGGAAAGTTTGGGTGAGTCTAGCCCATCTTTTCAGAGTGCCCAAGACAATTCTGAATCAAAAGCATGAACAATTTACAATTTCACCTGAGTTTTGCTTTGAGATCGTGGTTCCATTAGAATCTGAAATTTTAAGGAAATCTCAGAGGATGTGAATAGAAATTAAAGGAAAAGTTTGCAATGTTACACTGCGAAATGAAGCCCACGTTACTTCATGCACCTCTGGTTACAATGTTTGTATAGATGAAAAAGTTAGAACTTAGAATGTAGCAGAAGGTAGTTTTCTGAGATCTCAGTGATGAAAATAAAAATATAAGATGATGCAACCAGTTATTCAGAATCTGGTTTCTTGAATCACAGTTGTATAGTGTTCGGCAGAACGTAAAGACTGCTTATGGGCCGCAAAGTGAATATGTAAAAATGGCACTTTCATACATAACCAATCTGATGATTTTAGTGACCGAGGGTGCCTTGTCCTTAAAAGTCTACACTTCCATTTATCTTAGGTTTTACAAAGCTTGCTTTTACAAAGTTTTGGAACAAATTTAAGTTCTCACTATTTATCTAGACATCACCATGTACCAGAGTGTCCAGAAGACGCTGTCCTTTTAAATACTGCACTTGCAAATTCATTTTCCCCAACAACTGGCATCAGATACTTATTTTTAAAAAGTGCTCCAGATAAAAGATAATATATGCTAAGTACTACCGATCACCTCTGGTTGACAAGGTATTGTGTAGTAATAGGGCGGAGATGTAAATTCTTTTGACAGTCAAATTGTTCCCCGCTTGTTTGGTTTTAATTCCTGACATAGTAACATGATCTTGTCCATCAGAAGCAAAAATTAAGTTTAAGCTGTTCTTGGCACTAAGACTATTCTATATATAAAGCAATTCTAGCAGAGTATACTGCAAGGCAAAATGGTTTTGTGCCAGAAAGCTGAAGACAGATTGTGGGGCTGATACTGTCTGGTATGCAGAACGGTTGTTATTGATGTGTAACTAATAAAGTGCTTTTCGATGGTACCTCTAGTTGGTCATTTCTGTACCACTTCTTATTGAATTAGGAAGGTCTTAGGTCAAACGCTAATTAAGCCAAGTGCGTATTATTTTATTTACAGCTTTTTTCCTGAGCCCTGCTTCTATTGCATGTTAAATGTGCCAAAATATTTAGTCTGCTCGCAGCTACCACTCTCATGGCTTGTAAAACTTTAAGCCTGAACTGGCAAACTATATCTAACTCCCCACTAAGTATTAAACCCCATTGCTCTGCAAGTGAAGGTAATAAATTCTTGAAAGACAATACAACTGCTAAACTGGCACTACAATGCATCTTGGCATGAAGGGCAACAAAACCCTTGGCCCATTTTGGTGCGATCAGCCAAATAAATTTGGTTTTGTAGGTGACTATGAAAGAAAACTATGTTCAAATTTACAAACTTTTGAGTTTATAATTGGACAAATCCAGGGGCTCTTTATTCATTTACCAGCTCCTGAGAACTGCAAATATATTAATATCCAAATGCAACTATGAATAGTTTATTTTTAAAAAAAAAAAAAACACAGGTTGCCCACATTTATCACAATCAAAGGGGTGTAAAATGTGCCACGTTTAACTTGCACAAAATAAAAGAGGAGTTATCTTTTGAAAAATTCTAGAGGGGTAGCCGTGTTAGTCTAGTTCATCAAAACAAAGCAGGAGTCCTGTGGCACTTTTGAAGACTAACAAAGTTGTTTATCTTTTGAAAGATATAAAAGATGGTGCTGTCTTAACCTTAATAAGGAAATGCAGTCTGCACAGGCTCCAGGTGGAGGAATGATAGCACTGTAGTTACGGTAGCATACTGGGATTTAGGAGATCCGGATTCAAATTCTCAGCACCACCACAAACATCGTGTGTGACCTTGAACAAGTTACTCCATCTTTCTGGGCCCACCCTCACAAGGATGATTTACTAAGGTCTGTGACACTCACTTTGGTGATTTTTAAAATCCCTGCGCTCCCACTGAAGTCAATGGTCCTACTGATTTTAATGCGAGCAGTTCAGTCCAGTGCTAAGCACTTTTCTCAATACCACGCTAAGTACACACACAGATTACCAGTATGCTTTACTGCATCTTGATCCAAGCTGAAGGTACTCAAATCAAGATGAGAAAGGTGGTTCTCAGACGCCCAAGGACCCACTATGTTATAAGGGAGGCCACATGATGCTTTGTTGAACTCAGTGAGTCAACATTTGGGCTGTACTCCAGCCACCCCTTTTTAATAATATTGACTATAAGGAAGCCCAGCGATTTGCCCGCATTGTCTTCACAGCCCCCTGAACACTGACACTACTAACTGAATTATAATACCTAGCTCTTATGTAGGGCTTTTCATCTACAGACCTCAAAGCCCCTTACAAAAAAAGTTCAGTTTCATTATCACCTTTTTACAAATGGGGAAAACTGAGATGCAGGGAGGGAAAGTGATTCATCCAAAGTCAACCAGCAAGCCAGTGGCACAGGAAGCCAGGTCTTCGAAGACTGACTGGTGCACAATCCATCAGACTGCACTGCCATCATAAGCAGGTACAGTCTATGGTTGTGTCTACACTGGGGAGATGTCAGCAAAGCCTGTGTCTGTAGATGCAGCCTACACTAACAGCAGGCCATGCAGGGACACCACCTCCCTAAATATGTAAGCTAAAGCAACAGAAGCATTCTTCTGCTGGCATAGTTGTGTCCATACTTGGAGTTTTGTCTTCTGGCTAACATGGCTATGATGTGTGGTTCTTCAAACCCTGGACTGACCCAGCTAACCCAATATAACTTTTCACTGAGACCCAGCCTAGAACAAGACTCTTTTAGAGGTCAAAGCAAGCATACAGAATGTCTCTTTGATGAATAATTCTCATTTGTTGAAAAATGAGTCTTGAAGGGATAGTATTTTCCCCACTTTAGTGCAATGTAAATATTGTTAAAAATTGATTAGGCTGTGCTAAGTTACAGCTCCCAATTTCAGCAACTACAGCTGAGAAATGTGCATCCAAGTTTTGCTTTTTCTTTTTTTTTTTTTTTTTATTAAAAACTAAACTGCATTTGTTTTAGCAAATGCACCTCTCAAAAGGCCTTTCACTTAGATTTTGGAAATGTAATGATTAAGTTAAAGTGCTACAACTATTTACTATAAATTACTCTTAAGAAAATAAAAGATTTATAAAATGTGGTCTTTATACACGGCTTTCCAAACAAATATGTACACTGTATATTTCACCACTTCAGCATTATTAGTCATTCCTGGGCATTTCTTTCCCTCCTGCCTCATAATTTCACCTTTGTACTCTGAATTTGTTCTACTGCAGATTAGCTGATCAAATGTGATTATATTACCAATTCCTATTGAAGTTCTCATCTTTCATAGCTTTCACCAGCCAGTCCCTTTCCTTCTCCTCGTCAGACTCACTCACATCACTAGGATCTGCAGCCAGGAGACGAGAATAATTAATTTTTTTTTGCCGAGGCAACTTCGATTGGACAATCAGGAACAAGATTAACCAGAGTGCCAAACTTACAGAGCATGCCCTGTACAGGACTGCCAAGCCAAAGCTGCTCACAACAAATCCCCCTGCAAAGCTTCCCAGGCTGGCTCCACAACCATATGAGAGGCCTTGGAGGACAACGTGCAGAGATCTCTCTGTCCCAGGACTGGCTACATCATCAACCAACATATTAACTGCCCACCACAAGGCACCATTACTGAAGGCACACAAAATCTGAACAGGCAGAACTGACCACGGATTCCACAGGAACGAATAGTACAGAAGCTGTGCTGAAAGGCAACTTAAACTCAGTGCAACAGTGCCAGTACTTGAGAGAGCCCTTAATAACTTGCTTTTGAAGATATACAGCAGAATTTCAGCAATCAGTCCAATTGCCAGGGAGAGACCCATGTATAGTTCACTGCTGCCTTGGTCCTGCATTTGCCAGAAGAGAAAGTTCTGCACAGTAGATCCAATGACACCTGTAAGGAAGACCGTGACAGCAGACAGAATTGTTCGGCCATCACTTCCAATGAGGTTCAGAGCTTTGACAGTTTTGTTCACGTGCTCTGTTTTCTTGGAAACATGGATAGGGAGAAAGACACTGATGAGCAATGTGAGTATGATCAATAGAGCATAGCCATAGAAGTGCACGGTGAGACGAGAGATTTTAGCACTGATGAAACAGTTCAATTGATCCACAAATATGGTGATACTGCAGGCTCCTCCAGATGCACCCAAATAACTCCAAATCCAAAGCTTCCCATATCTGTCAGTTGCATCAACAAAGTCAAGGTATTCATAAAGACTGTCATCAACTATCCATTCAAGAGGTGCAGCCAACAGTTCCCAAAACACCACAGCACCTAGCACCAGGAGAAAAATCTGGTGCTCACTGTCAAGAAAGTTAATATTTTTTAGGAGCTCAAAGTTGACATCCTGAACTTTTGCCCATTGATCTGACAGATTTCCAAAAACATAAGCAGCTCCAATTTCAGGGTGAAGGTTTGTTTGAAATAAAGAAACTTCAGTACTTCCACCAATAGAAAGATTTTTATCATTTACATTCAAATCTCCAGAGACTGGGTTGCTGGTTGCCTTCTCAAGCCTATGGATTGGTTTTTCATTTAAAGTGAGTGTCTCAAGTTCTTGTATCATCTGGTTAATTGCATTTACAGGAGAATCTGTCTTGCCAGAAGGCCCATTATGGTAATGGTCTGCATGTGTACCTGCTTCACCAGTTCCTTCACCATTCTTCTTCGGTGCATCTGTAAAGTTTTGGAAAGTTGAACTTGTTAGTGGTGGCTTTCCACTAGTCACCAAAACATCTGTGGCTGTTCTTAGTGTTCCTGCAGACACCATTTCTTTATTGGTAGCAGTACTGGGATTTACAGCTCTCAGATTGTTCAGATTCAAGTCAGGCACCTCTGTTACATTCAATAATCTACTTGATTGCTGGCTTATATTACAATATTTATACATGATGTCCTTGCTCAATGGTGGGACAAGTGTAAGCAGCAGACCTGTTCCAACCGAACATAGCAATGATCCAGTAATGAGAACTTTCCTTTTACTGTGACTCTTTGAAAAGTAGGAGCACAGTGGAGCCCAGAGAGATGATATCAAGTGCTTAATTCCTATGGTAATACCTACTAAAGGGGCAGTTAATCCCAGCTGCCGGAAGTAAAGGGTTAAAAATGGAATCACACAGGCGTTTCCTGCACTGTAAAGAAAATGGAAGAGGTTGGTAACAGCCAGCGCTTTGTTAACATCCCACTGTTTATTTGTATTCATGGCTTCAGTAACATGTTTTCTGAAGGGGACCTGAAATAAAGAAGACACAAAAACAAACCCCTTTTTGAGTACATCATAAATAACAGGTAAGAAGTTCAAAAGAGTCTTGTGGCACTTTTAAAGACTAACAGATTTATTAATCGCATGAGCTTTCGTGGGAGAAAATCCCACTTCGTCAGACGCTTTGAAGATAGGAAAGTTACAGAGTGGGAGGAAATTAAATGGAGGGGAGTGTATGACATAGCATCAGGTCAGGCTGTAACAGCAAATCAAAGTAGGTGTTAGGATTCAAACAAATTCAAATTGAATCCTAACACCTACTTTGATTTGCTGTTACAGCCTGACCTGATGCTATGTCATACACTCCCCTCCATTTAATTTCCTCCCACTCTGTAACTTTCCTATCTTCAAAGCGTCTGACGAAGTGGGATTTTCTCCCATGAAAGCTCATGCAATTAATAAATCTGTTAGTCTTTAAAAGTGCCACAAGACTCTTTTGTCTTTCTACAATAGACTAACACGGCTACCCCTTTGGGAGGTAAGAAGTTAGAAAAGAAACTGACTTTTCAGAAAGAGTCAAATATCACACTACTTATAGCCTGGCAGTTCAAATGCCAAGCTTTGAAATGTGTAAAAATGAAGTGAGCTAACAAAGATTAGGGATACTAGTCTAAATGATAAGGCTGAACATAAGAACAGCCATACTGGGTCAAACCAATGGTCTATCTAGCTCATCTAACCCAGTACCTTGTCTTTCAACAATGGCTAATGGCAGGTGCTTCAGAAGTAATGAACAGTCACTGATTCATCCCACTGTCCAGCCCTAGCTTCTGCATCAACAAGGAGTAAAATCATTTGATATTCACTATATTTTGTACCAATAGCACTTTCCAAACTGGTTAGATTTATGATACCTAGAGCTCTATCTGAAATCTGTAATTTCCTTTAACAAATCCTCACCATACACTCTCTCTTCCTAAAAAGGAGATTTTACAACATATTTCTGTAGCTTTGCTAGGGATTAGATGCACCTGGAAATATGTTAAGTTCTCCACATCCAGCTGGGCAGAAGAACACATATTTTAGAGTCCACAGGATTATTAACATTAATATTTACCATTTACTTAAAAGTGGCAGTGAGAAGGCTCCCAAGGGAAAACAGTAAATGAATGGCTCCAAGCCCAACTCAGTAAGTGATAAGATCCCATGAGCAGGGAGGGGCCAACCATATAGGTGAACTAGGCAGTCGCCTAGGGTGCCAGACTTTAAGGGGCACCAAATTAAATGGAAGTGATTTTTTTCTCTATTAAAAATATATATTAATATGTTATATCTTATAACATTGGGGGTGGGGACAAAGTCATAGTTCATCTGGGGCACCAAAAACCCTTGGGCCAGTCCTACATGAGTAAGCAACTTTGGCAACAGACATGTTGTGTGAGGCAAAGCGTGAGTGACAGAAATCTAGGCTCCGAGTCCGGCTGCACTTACCTTACTGGAATTATTTCTGATTCACAGTGATCAGTTACAGGGTCGCATGAAGAGGCGAGACCAGACTCGGGCCCCCGGCTGTTGCTGCTAGCTTCTGGGGACGCAGCGAACCCTCCCTTGTTTCCTGCTCTGCGGAGAGAAGGGGGAGAGTGACCCAGCTCGGGGAGGCCCTGGATCCCGCTCCCTGGAGGTGTGACAAGAACAGGCTGGGCAAACACGTGCCAGGGACGGCCAGGTTACCGGATCCTGCCGGGCGCGGCTGAGACCCTGGGAGTCCGGTCCAGCCCAGCCCTCATTCCCGCTCACGGCGCTGCGGGTGGCGGCTCTTTGACCCAACCAGGGCAGGGGTCGGCCCCTCTGCAGGTCCGGGACGGGCCCGCCCGCAAAGCCAGGCACCTGGCTCTGGGTCCCACCCAGCGGGCAGCGCGGCCAGGATCGGGCTCAGCCGGACCCCTCCCCCCCAGCACACACACCTGCACAGCCGTCCGCCCGCCCGTACCTGAGGGGGAGGGGTAACGCCTCACATGCCGCTCTGCGAGCTCACCCAAAAACACACTGCGCATGCGTCACCTGCGCGATCACGGCCCCACCCCCTGCACCTGTGAAGGTCGGGCCGGGCCGGGCCCTCGCTCGCGCTTCTCCCGATAATCGCCTCCACGGACAGCCCGTGGCGACCTCTCGGTAGCAAGAGGGCGGCTGCTAGGAAACGGCCAGCACCATAGAGCTGCACTATTCCCGCGGGCTAGAGGGCCGGGCAGCGTTACGGGCACCGGGACGGGAGAGCGCAGCGCCTCTACTGGAGGGAAGGGCGAACTGCAGCATGGGACTCGCTGAGCTCGCGACTCCCTCCCCATCCCCCACAGGCCCCCCTCCCCTTCCCTCTCATACCCGTGCAGGTTCTTCTTCCCCTCCCCCATCACACTGCCCCCACAGGCCTTCATCCCTGCACCTCCCCCCACAACCCATCACCTTTTCCTCCCCCTCTCACACCTCCCC
>ML685815.1:11033047-11063109 GCA_007922175.1 Pelusios castaneus
TTGCGGAAGAGGATTATTGCGCGTTAAAAACGGTAGTGTGTACATAGCCTCAGTAACTGTGGTGGGGGAGTGGTATAGAAACTAAAACAAGTCTGGGGGTGTTGGGACTTAACAGTAGTTTTGTGGAAAAAGCATGAGTGAGGGTACGTAGATCCTGATTCTTCTCTCATAACAGCATATATTAGCAGTAACTTCATTTTATTAATTCAAGTATAAAAATGATGTAGTGTAAACCGAGCCAAGCTTGTGGGATTGTTCATTTTCACACAACAAATAAAAAGTACGATGTTAGAGCTTTGGGGCCCTGAAATGAACACACACAGCATAAGTAACTACTCTGTCAAAGTTCCAAAATTAAAAAATTGCTGTCGCAGCATGTTTGGCTATTTCTGTATCTTGCCAGACATGGTTAATCTTTCCAGGGGGAAAACAAAAGGCACATCTCTGACTCCAGTGTGACTCCCCTGATAGATTTCACTCCCTTCTCCAAAGAATGGAAGCACTTGAACTTCCCAACAAAACAGCTTTAAGAATATTTTAACATGGGCAAAATAATGTATTTTCCCCCAAAATTCATTCTGAGAAATAGGTGAATTATTTTTGCTGAAATTTTCCAAAAAATCTCCAGCCTTTGGCAGACAGTTAGCATGGAAGAATAGAACTCATCATTTCAGACAAATGGTTAAAGTTGGGGAAAGTTATAAGCAACAGAAAATGGTCTTATAATCAAATGCATCAAACAACCTTTAACTATCGGTATTGCTATTTGCAATGCCTTGAATGAGATCTTCATGTATTTAACAATACTAAATAAGTGTCATTATCCCTCTTTATACAGTTCAGGAAACTAAGATGAAGAAAGGTGGCAACTTATGGAAGGCCACCCATTTTTCTGAACAGTCTTGGGCCTTATCCAACAAGCCAACCAAATACAGCCTCCAAAAATATCAAAATAATCTGGTTAGAAAATTATAAGTATTATTCAAAAATTCAGATTCAGTTTTGGTTTTGAAAAATCAAAAACTTATGTTAAAAATTAAAAAGCAGAGTGTGATGGTGTCTGGATTACGGGAACTATTTATAATATTATTTAACATCAGTATACCAAAATTACAATTCATATGAGATATGCCATTTCAAGGACCATTACAAAGGCTCTAATTTGCTAAGTATGATGATATTGTTCATGTGCATGTGTCATATTTCTATTAAATGTTATGGATATGTTTGATGTATCTGTCTTTCAATTTGTACTGTGTTTTAACTTGTGACACCCCAGAAGGATGGCTGCAGCACCAGCCTGCTTTAATGGCCTATTAAGAAAACTTACAGATATAAAGGCGTCAGGGGGAGAAGCCAGGAATACACCCACTGAGTCACCAGGACTTACTCATGTGACTCTGGACTCCATCTTATTTCTGTAAATTTCCACAAGCAGTATGGCAAAGACCAAGGGACATAAAAGGCTGCTGCACAAGATCCATTGTGTCTTCAGTCATTAGTCTTCAGCCATCACCTGGTACCTTTGGATTTACTCATCTACAACTTAATCTGTGAAACAAAGGACTGAGACCCATCCAGGTACTGGATGAATACCAGAGGGATTAGACAAGCCTACAACTCCACAATTCTATATATACGGACTTTCAAAATATTTGTATGTATGTGATTGTTTAAATCATTTAACTTTTCTCTTATAGTTTATTTCCTTTTATAATCAACCTTTAGTTTTAGTACTAAAGGACTGGCTGGCAATATGGTATTTTGGATAAGATCCAAACTTATATTGATCTGGTAACGTGGCTGATTCTTTGGGGTCAGGGGTAGGGTTACCAGACGTCAGGCAAATGGAGGACATGTCCTCCTTTTTACCTTCATGTCCTCCGTCCGGCAGTTAATGTGCCCCCTAAGAATATTTCTGTTGTTTAACTTGTTTTCCATTTTTTTCATGCTGCCATGCATTCATTAATCATTACCCATGGTAATGACAGTTATATTAATACTACATTTCTCCATGTCCTCCTTTTCCTACTTCCCTGTCCTCCTTTCCATGCTTTGCTATCTGGTAACCCTAGTCAGGGGGACCTTTTAAATAAGTTATTTGAAACTTTATGCTCTTTATCTCTTTACTAGGCCTAGTAGCTGATTAGGAGCCAGAGACAGAAATGCAGTACAGGGGGCGGTGCAGATTTTGGTTTTAGTTTCTTGATAACCAGTTTCGTGAATCAGAAGCATTGTTTGTGGCTGGTTGGGAAGTCTGGCTACAGTGTCACCCACCAATGCTGGGAGACTTTGCTCTTCGTTTGCAACCTGCTTTGATCTTGGCATTTTCAGGTGGCTACCCCAGACACAGACAGGTCACACAAAGAATTTTCATTTGTCAAATGAAAAATTTTGACCAGCTCTAGACGAAGTGTCCCCAAACCAAAGAGAGCCTAATGGCACCAGAATCCAATTTTTGGTCATGTGCTGCCACAAATATAACAATATAACAAGTATGGGGAATAAGGAGGAAGAACTCGAAATGCTAGTAGCTAAACATAACTATGACATAGTTGGCATTGCAGAGACTTGGTGGGATAACTCACGACTGGAATATTAATATAGCAGAGTACAGGTTGCTTAGGAAGGATATGCAGGGAAAAAAAGGGAGGTGGTGTTGACTTATATATTTAAAATGTATATACTCGGACGAGGTTGAGATGGACATAAGAGACAGATGTTGACAGTCTCTGGGTAAAAATAAAAGGAGTAAAAAACAAGGGTGATGTCATGGTAGGGGTCTACTACAGGCCACTTAACCAGGAAGAAGAGGTGGATGAGGCTTTTTTCAACAATTAACAAAATCACCACCAAGTCCTGTGCTTTGGATGATGGGGGACTTCAACTACCCAGACATCTGTTGGGAAAATTACACCGCAAGCCACAGATTATCCAACAAGTTCTTGGAACGTATTGGAGACCATTTTTTATTTGAAAAGGTGGAGAAAGCTACTAGGGGAGAGGCCATTCTCGATTTGATTTTGACAAACAGAGGAACTGGTTGAGAATTTGAAAGTGGAAGGTAACAGATGAAAGTGATCATGAAATGGTAGAGTTCATGATTCTAAGGAATGGTAGGAGAGAGAACACCAAAATAAAGGCATTGGATTTCAAGAATGCAGACTTCAGCACACTCTGGGGTGTATTGCTCTTTGTAACAATCACAGTTCTCAAGTAACTGAGTCACTTGGCAATAAAGTGAAGCCAAGCCATGAAGGTCTCACAACAAGTGAGGAGGCCCAGTGATGTGAGATTCTCATACACCCTTTCAGTTCATTTTTGTAATTAAATGATTTTGAGGGGTTGCCAGAGTCCCCTGTTGCCAGGGAGCCTCTCCCCTGCCATCAATCTGAAAGGTGGTTTGCCAGCAGGAGGTGTATTTCGGTAGAGCTTCCTGGGGAATTGCTTTTATTTTAATGGTTTATTCAATAAACTAAGCTGGGTGTTAGCTAGGAAGTAAAAGATAAATACTCTTGCAGTGAGGTCTGAGAGTAAGGGTTGTTTGATCTGCATGTGGAGAGGGTCAGGTGATGATGAGAGCTTTGGGATTTAATCTCTAAATCCTACACTGGGGAAAATTTAACCCAAACTTCCCCAGTTCCATGGGCCCTAAAAGTCCTCGGCTATGTCTACACTAGCAATTTAGGTCGACTTAAGGAGGCTTAAGTTGATCTAAATTACTCCCTGTCTACACCAGACTTTCATTAATTCGACTTAAGAAATTCCTTAAGTCGACTTAATAGGAACCACCCATTAGGTCGACTTAAGCCTTAATCTTCTCTGATTCTTTCATTTTATGAACTGTAGGGTAGTTTTCTCTGTCAGTCTCCTGTAGGGATTGGGCTGGGGGAATGCATCTTAAAGTTCTACCACAGCTCTGTATTGTCTTGCTGGCTTAACTCTCAGCTGGGATTTACTGACTCAGTACTCCCCTATGCACACCTTAGCCATGCTTCATCAGATAGCACTGTCCTCTGTTCAGGCTGCACTGGATTTGAACAAGACCTCTTTGGGAGTATGCAGCTGCACTTGCAACCTCATGCCACAGCATATGAACCTGGCCCAATATGCGCCACAACACAATACATTACCACTGGTAAACTGCTCTGGGCATCAGGCATTTCCCACCAATCTACAGCATAAGAACACTAGTGAATCAAGCAGAAAGTATGTAAAGGCTAAGACGCCCTGATGGTTTCTTTGGGTAGCTGTTTCTTGCATCCTTGGGACAGGCTAGCACTGGGAACGAGGGTTGGGAGCAGAGAACAGTTTGGGGTTTGTGTACCCTAGCTTTTAGGAGTATACACTGACAGGCTTGTGCAAGGAAAACCTAATGATAACATCTCCCAAGATTTAAGGGAAGCTTTCTGGTGCTGTCCTGCACATTTTGGATTAGATCTGACAAGTTAATTAATCTACACTGGGTATATGAAATGAGTTCAATGGGCAAGAAGCAGGAATGAAGAGAGGAATTTGTGCATCTGCTGCTATAGGAGCTTTTGCTTTTAAAATAACTTAACTCTGTTTGATCCTAGCAAAAGCCATTAGCATGGAAGTCCACGGCAGTTTTTCCAGCTGCCCTCCAAGTGGGAGCTGTACAGATCTTATCGACGCACACTCTACCCCGTTCCAATCAGCCCTCACTAGTTTTTCTTCTTTGCTGAGTGAACACTGAGCACTTTGTTCTGAGGCAATTGCCTATCTACCCAAGTGATTCAAACATATTGCTTTGGAGCAGGGACCCTTCATGTATATCTGTGCAGCACCCAGCACAATGGGGCCATGATCCCTGATTTGCGGTTTTCAGGCAATACCGTGATATAAATTAAATAATAGTAACTGCACCTTGTGATACACCTAGACACCAAACTCTGCCCATGTATTTTCAGTCCTTCTCCTGAGAGAGGTCCCTGCTCTGCCACCCTCTTCTAGACTCCATTCTGTGCCTCAGGCCTAAGCCCACAACATCCAACCATTTGCCTGATTTGTAACTTCACATACTGTTGTAGCTCTGTAAGTGAAATCCCAGTGAAATCACTGTCGGTGGCTTTTAGTGTGTTCTTCAGTCCTCATTCCATTGTGACCCAACCAGGTATTCTTATAAACTCCTCTCATGTCCTTTTTTTCTTTTCCTCACTGGATGATGCCTGCAAATGTGTTGATGGGCAGCAGCAAAGACTTGGGTATGGATCTGGCCAATCCCACACTCTCCGGTTCATGCAGGCTGAATCTCGTTGTCATTGTCTTTTGCAAGCAATAGCTAGGTTCCGGGCAAGGAGAAACTTCCATACTACAAGAGAAGAAAGATACTTTTACTAAAAGTTTTACCAGTTACTGATCTCAGTTATACCAGTGTATATCTAAAGTAACTCCATTGACTTCAGCTGTTGCTTTGCATTTACACGCACATAACTAAGATTTAGTCTGTTTGTAATCTTGCACTGTTTTTTTCTGGAAAGATGATCTCATTCCTATTAATTATTATTTTATTATTATTATTTGGTTTACACAGCACCTTAGGCTAGCCCTAATTTGATTTGGGGGATGCAAACTGTATGTACTACAGATAGGTGTGAGCCAAAACTTCACCTTCAAAGTCCCCAGAACTTTGAAGGTGTTTGAAATCCAAACCCATATCCAAATTCTGCATTTTGCCCAAGCCAAAATCCTTTAAAGCCATGCCCTTGAGCACTGGGATGTTCAAATTCCAGTTAAATATGTAATACATAAACACTTCATTTCTGGTGTAGGACGTGGCAGTTTTTAAATGGTTCTCACAACGCTGCCCAGTTGTTTTAGAATAGGAAGTGAAGGAGAAAAGTCTATCGGTTCAAAACTGCTGGGGCAATTTACTAATGCAGAATGTAATAACTCAGACTGAACTTCTGCTATGACACCAAAGCTAACACCCACCCTGCTCTTTGCACAAAAAGTGCCATGGGACCTTTATGAAGAAAAGCAGCAAGAACCTTCGTTCATCCAAAATATGGCAGCATCCCCCAGCACAAGTTATTACCCGGGGAAAGCGCACCGCCTATGAGCTGCCCTTCTCACAACATACAGTCCCTCCCTGACTTCTTGAAGGCCTCATTTCTAGTCTCTGTAAATGTTTCACAACACTGCAGTATCATTGTGAGCTTCACACACTATTTCCCCTGGTTAGGTTTGTAAAAAAAACCTCTTATTAGATCTTTTTTATTTGCTGGGTCAGGTTATTCTGCTGCCAGAGCCCACTTTGGCTTCCAGGTCAACTGGGCAGCAGCCTAAGGTGACAAATTTGGCTCAGTCACCCCTCCAGTATGACAGAGAGCTGGAAAATTAGAGTGGGATTGTGACTGAGAATGCCGGATTGCAATGCCACTTGCTCAGATTTGACCCAGCCAGCCCTCGGTCATGGCAGGGCAGCCAGTGAAATCATTGTCCTACTTCTAGAGCAAAGAGAGGGTGGCAAAGATAATAGAGCTTCATTTTCAGGCCCTAGATTGTGAGCACCCAAACTGACCCGTCTTCATGCCAGCTGCCATCTATATGCACTAATACTCATGCGTTAATACCCATTTACACTCCCGTCAATCAGAGCTGCATATTAAAATATGCACAGTTCTGTGAGTATGTGTAGTATATGATCACATCTCCAATAAGAGACTGATGTATGACTAGACAACCAACTGCTCTCACACCAAGGGCTTTTCTTTCAACTCAGTTGTTGAGCCACTTGAAAAAAGGGACACATTTTTCACACCTAAAAAGAACCTTCCTTTTCTTCCTCAAATAGTTTTGACTTTTGACATTTTTCAGCCAGATCTACTCAGGTGGTACCAGTTTGCAATTTTGTGCTAGGAGTCCTGAGTTCAAATCCCTCCAGGTGACCATGGTGGTATATGGTACATTTTTGTTGTGGATGCTATTTAGGGCTATTTTGGTTCTTAAAATACAAATCCAGCTTGAGCAAATACTTGAAGAATATCATTGTTCTTACTGATATGTTATCAAATCTGCTCATGCAGACTACCCACTCCCACATTCACATTTCTGCAGTGCCTTTTATCCTGAAGTATTGCAAATTACTTTACAAGCTGTAGAGAAGAAGCATTTCCCCCACCACAAAAATACAGCCAGTTCTGGGGTAGAACCCAAAGTGTTGTTTAAAGCAAACAATATCATACAACAGTTTCAAGTAGGAAATGAAGACACCTGTATCCAAATCCAGTGCATCAAACACAAACACACTCTTGACCAGTACTTTCTGTCCATGGATCTCAAAGAAGCTGTGTGTGGCTCAAAAGCTTTTCTCTTTCACCAACAGAAGTTGGTCCAATACAAGAGATTACCTCACCCAGCTTGTTTCTTATAAACATTAAATTAGGCTTCAAAACACCCTTATGAGAGGTAGGAGAGTATCATCCGCACCGTACAGAGGGGAAGGTGGAAACAGACACACTGAAGAAGTTTCTGGCTGTGTTGGGAAATGAGCCAGATCTCCTGGCCCCTGTTCCTGTGCTTTTATCATTTATGGTCTGTTATAACCTAGTTTGTCTTGACACAGGGCTTTCCATGCAAAGATCTCAAACACCTTGTGAAGAAGGGGCAGTGTCATGGCATTCCTTTTACGCTGGTGACAGCAGGCACAGGGAGGAACACTCACGGCTTCTCACCAAACTAGCAGAGTCAGGACTAGAATCTGTATCCCCTACCCGTCAGGCCTGAGTGCTGGTCACCAGCCAGCATCACCTCGTCTGTGGTCCTGAGGACCCTTGTGAAAAGACGTGCTGTGTCTCTGAGGGAGTCTAACATGGTGCACTGTTTGTTAAGTCTTGCCGCAAAGAAGCCTTACCCAACCACATTCGTGTAGGTCCTTCTGAAGTCCTTGTCCAGGCACAACGTGAAGGTCCTTTGTTCCTTGCTCTCAATTCTTATATTGCATGTTCTGATGTGGTTTGCTGCTGACTGGAGCAACAGAGGAAAAAAAAAAAAGCCCTGTTGCATTTTTCACTTCCATTCTCAAGGCTGCACCAAGACAGACCGTCTGTGTGCGCATGCGTGTGCATGTACATCTGCTTTTGAACCTTGGACCACAAGACATGACTTCTGGAATAGATGGGACTGGCACCTTCCTTTTATTTTCCCCAGGCACAAATTGGCCAATATTTTCAAAAACAGCCAGTATTTGGGGCCTCACTTGAGGATCCTTTGTAGAGTTGTAAGCATAACACTTAAAGGGGCCTGATTTTCCAAGGTGCTGAACTGGCACGGACCCAGGTGAAGTCAGGGAGAGATGCAGATGCGCAACATCTCTGAAAATGAGGCCTGTTAAGGTGTCCCAAATTAGGCTCCAGAATCACTGACCACTTTTGAAAATAGTGGCCAGGAGTTGCCACAGTAAAGTGGGGGTGGGGCACAGTGCTCAAGCAGCTTTTACAAGGGATTGCTAGCATTAGAGTTCTGGGGCGAGATCCCCGTCTCTGGCTGCTTTATGCCAGCTAAAAGGACTGTATTTGCCAAAGAGGCCCTAAGACCCCCATGTCCAGTGGAAAATGGTTTCTCCTGACTCAAGCACTGCAAAGCTGGTTCTGAGGACTACTCTGCAAACCCTGCTGTAGCCTGGGTCATGCTGGGGGTGAGTTGGGTAGTGCTCCAACAGAACGTGCTGCAGATTCTATCTAGGCACTGTGACGCAGGAGAGATGGGGGAGGCTGCCTGACCCCGAGAGCTCTTAGTTTAAACTTCACTGAAGGCTCCTGAGCAGCCCAGGATTGGGAAGGCACAAAGGTGGCTTATAGCCTCCTTCCTTGCCTGAAATACATGGGAACAGGCGACAGAGAGCTGTGCCTTTGGTCCATTTGCTCCACTAATGGAGCTGATTCTCAGGTATGTCTACACTGCAATTGGAGGTGTTGTTGCTGCTCAAGGAGGCATGCCCAAACTAGCTGTGAAGATTTGATGGCACAGGCCCTGGGTGCGACTCATTCCCAGCCAACAACGGGGTCGTTGTTGCTGCTTTTGGTTGCACAAGCTAGATTTGAGCTAGCACAGGTTGGCTCTCACACCTCTGACTGCAGTGGAAACACATCTTCAGTTACATTAACCCTTCTTTGCACCATTCTGGCAGGGCAAAGGGGCATGAAAGTGGGTGTGAATGTATTGGGGCCTTCGTGTAAACAGGAGTCAAACCCTGAATCTAGTGGTTTGTCCTCTGGATCATAAAATCTGCCACACACCCAGGCACAGTGGCCTCATGGCACAGTCTTGGAAAGGAGAGATGCTAATGCACGGTGTTCCAGGCAGGCAGCCCCGAGGGGCTTGGATTTTCAACAAAGAGCTGAAATTAGCCACAGGGAAAAAACAAACGAATCATTTTGTGACGAGCTTTGTGCAATAGCTCTTCCTCCTTTTATGGACCAATGGAGGATTTCCTTCTGCAGTCTCTGTAATAAGTTAAATCTCTAACAATCATGCTTCTGATGACATGTTTCTCCATCTACATGGTTCATCCCAAAGGATCCTGAGTAATGGGCCTGATCCTGCAAACCCTGCTGAGTGCACAGTTTCCTACAGCGAGTAGCTTTCTGACCAGCTGGTAGTAAGCAGTAACATCTGTGGGGTAAGGCACTCTAAGTCCTGCCCTGCATCATGGGTGGAGCCCTCATTGACTGCAGTGGGAATTTGGGGTGCTGTCTTCCTTTTTTAACACCCTTATTCTGCTGTGTGGTCAGCACCCTAACACCAGGTCTGTATAATTAGGTTGGCTGGTCGGCATTCCTCCCCCTCTGCAGCAGTCTGGGATTTCCTGAGAGGGCTCTCATTCAACTGTCCTGGCCCAACATTGCCCAGCTTGTGGCTTTGTATCACCACCCCCAAGGGGACAGGGCTACTTACAGCAAACAATCTTCCTGACAGGTTGGAGGTTTTGACAACTTCAGTAATATTTACATTCAAACACATCAGATCTGCAACAGAAGCAGGGCATTAAACTGAGAGCACAGGTCAGCCCAGATTTCCTTGCCTTGGTCCATGGTGGGAGGGGGGACACCCCTTTAAAAGAGCCAGGCGGCTCAGCATTTTCCCCATTGTACTAAAGTACATGGGGGCTGAGCAGGACAGGGACAGGGGCAGGGTACGGGAGCGGGGTGGGTAGGGCTGTGTCCTGCCCTGTGGGTGGGCATGCCAGGCTCTGGCTGTGCCACGCACCCTGGCAGGGGAGGTCAGTGGGGGAGCCCTGGGGATCCTTAAAGTTGACTTAGGGCTAAGCCACGTCTACACTGGCTTAAGTCAACTTAATAAAGTCAATTTAGCCAGTAAGTCAACTTTAAACTAGGTTTTATAAAGTTGACTTAAAATTAGCTTAAGTCAACTTAAGGAAATTGTAGTGTGGATGCAGAGTAAATTAAGTCGACAATTTACAAGTGTAGATGCACCCAAGGGTACTGTGTTAGAATGAACATCTGCCTGCCTGAGGCACCTGGGGGTAGCTCCAAGCATCAGCCTGAGGGGGTGCAGGAGAGCCATTCTGGTTACTGCTGTCCTATTCTCTCACACTATGTAGGGCTAAGAGTGTTGCCTTTGCAGTGACTCCATCATCTGTCCCCCAAGGGGGTATCTCCCCTGGGGGTCATGGGCTGACACAAAGGAGGAGCTATGACAATTTACACTGACTGAAGGTCTAGCCCCCAGACACAGCTCTTTTTCTTCCTCCCTTCCACCTCAGCTTGCCCTTGATATGGAAACCTATGAGGCACAAGAGGTGGGATCTAATGGAACAAAGAAGCATAACAGAGTCCAGTTTGCAGTTATGCTGCATGCTCGGTTATTGGGCGCTCCTTAAAAGTGGGGTATACAACTCAAAAGTTGGGTGCATGGCCTAAGCCAAAGTGATCACATCTGTAGCACATAGGAAGGGGTGCAGCAGACTCCACACCCAGAACCCAGCCACAGCATGCACCGAGCATTCTGGGACAGATTCCCTGGGCACTGGACTCTTCTTTGGCCTTTCCAAAGTCCTGCTCAGGAATTCCAAGAACACTAAATAGTTGGGAGCTCAGCAAACAGTGCCCCACCAGTGGACCCCTGACCTTCTGCTTCATTCGAAGGAATGGCTTTCATCACCAGGCCTGTAGATCGCAGCGTGACTGCTACCTCCTTCTTCCGATCACTCAGCAGAACCTGCACACAAGGCACATTTCACTCACATTCCATGTGACCAAAGCAGCTGGGAGCCTGATCCAGGAACACTGGATTTCATTTGATTTCTCTCTCTCCCCTCCCTCTTCCCTCTGCTCTGACAGTCACATTCTTTCTTTTTTTTCACTTGGTTCCACTTTTTACCAGACTGGGTTTCTTCTTTCTGTGTTTTTTTTCCCCACAGTCTCTCCTAAACAACATTCATGTACCAGTCAAGCTTTCAAATCCACAATAAGCCCCTGCTTAAACCCCCAACGGCACCACACCAGCCCCTCTTACTGACAGAAAAAGCATTAGATCAGGAGTGGGGAAAATGCATCTAAACTAGGGGTGTCAAACTCATCTGCTATGGTGGGCCAGATTTGACTTAAATGTACTTCAAGTGGGCCGTACATACCATAAATTGAAATACTACGGCACTCTTGCGGAGGGCCCTGTATGCGAAACTGCACTCTGTTATGAAATTATGATACTTAGCCATTTTAAGATACTTAGACATTCTATGTTAGCATGAGTAGATAATAGTTGAGCTTAGCATAAGTGAGCAACAGTATTGAAGCTTTAGGCCGTGGGAAGGTAAACTTATAACCCCGTACCTCTTTGGGTCCGAGAAGCTTTAAGAGACGCAAACATCCCGCTTTGAAAGAAAACAAAGACCCCTGGAAACCATAAATCTATTAGTGATAAGGTAAAGAAAACATATATGATGAGGACAGGACCGTAAAGAATGAAACAGATATCCTGCAACAGGAAAAAGTAAAGAAAAACACAAATGACAAGGACCAGACCAAGAAGGACAAAGGTCAGGCCAGGCGCAGCTGAAAACCTACGAATTCACCCTATCGTTAATTGGACAGCATCATAATCAAGGGGTGTACCTGGGCAGTCTTTGAGGGGGATAATCAACAATAAAATGTGCAAACACAAGCCTGTGGGTGTGCTCCTACCCTGCGTGGTACTGGAGTCACCCATCTGCAGATGCTAAATAAACTCTAATCAACTTCCTTATACAGGAGACGGGTCCTTCTTTAAGCCACGAGGTAAGCGAGCCATGGAGCAACTCCCTCTTGGGTGAGGGGCCCCCTAGTCGCGTCCGTAACAGTTGTCTGGCGACCTGCGGCAGGATGCTCGCTGATTGTCTCTTCGGTCTGGAGCCCCTCTCAAAGGACATCCACAGGCGCGCCAAACGGAGCTTTTATACTCCGAGGATCTCCAGAGGAGGGAGCCCCGACTGGTGAGTACAACCTAGTCTCCAAGGGGTACTAAATTCTGGACTTAAATTTTGGGTTATTTAAGAGCGCTCTGGGGGCTGGAAGCCCCCCTGTCCAGGACTAAGGACAGAGTCAAGACGCCCCGAGGCTTCAGCTTCGAAAGCAAGTGGGCTCTGTCTGCAGCCTGTGCACGGTGCAGGAAAAGGAAGAGGAAAAGTCTAGACTAATTCTGGGTTCGAGTCCCAGAAGGAAGGGGAAAAGTCTAGACCAATTCTGGGTTCGAGTCCCAGAAGGAAAATTCCAGGGTTCGAGTCCCAGTGGAATTTGACAGACCAGAGAGTCCAGGTTCGAGTCCTGGAAGAGTGGTCTGCTGGGCCCAATGGGAAATTCCTCAGGCATTGTTCGGGGGACGCCCCTTGCCGAGGTGTTAGAAAATTGGAAAAGGATAGATGGGACAACAGGTCTATCCAAAAAGCATGCAATAAATCTCTGCAGGGAAAATTGGCCGGCATATACTGGGAGTCAATGGCCCCGGGAGGGATCATTCCGAGAGCCGGCTTTACAGGCTCTCCGAAAGGTCCTAGAAGATTGAAATCCCAGTCAAGGTAAGTATTGGTATGTGTGGGATAATTGGGCATTTGCAAGAAAAAAGGAATTAAGCAGGAAGGAAAAGCCAGGAAACTTTAAACAGAGTACTCCCCCCCCCCCTGCCGCTGTGCTTGAGGAAAGCATTCCTCCCTATGCTCCCCGCTCTACCCCCCTCCCTGTCCTGTCATTAACTCCTCAACTCCTGGCTGTTCCTTTAATCACACCTCTAGAAGCAGTTCCTTTATGTGACTGTGGGAGATGTTGTGATTTGTCATGTTCACAGACCGTGGCAGCCTGGAATGTTGATAGAGTGGGCTAGTAAACTGCCCAGATTGCACGAGGATGCAGAAAAAGCTAGCAAAATGTTTAGAGCAATTTGTTTGGATTATAAGGCTAATTGGCAGGATGTTAATATCTTGTTAAGAGAATTGTTCCAAAAGGAGGAAAGAGAGCAGATCAAGGCAGAAAATGTACAGTGGTCTATGAGTGATTACCTAGGAAGGCTAAGAGAAATGTTGGAGCGATTTGGGGGAATGGCTGGTGATGGCTGGAATGAGAAACAGGCTGTAGCGTTATTCATGGATCAAGTGGCTCCAGATATTTGTTCTCACTTTTTGGAGTCAGCACCAGGGTGAAGGGCGGAATCATTGGACAAGGTTTTGCAAGTAGCAATTGATGTGTTTGACGGAAGAGAGGATAGGAAGAAAAGGGAAAGGGAGCTGGAAAAGAAAAAGGAAGATAAAAAGCAGGCTAGGAAGGAGGAGGTGACTCTTTTAGCAGCAGCCTTGGCCCAACAGTTTAAATCTGAACTTGGGTTTCCCCGATGGGGAAGAGGCCAAGGGATGACCCGTGGCTGGGGGCGAGGTGGGGTCAATTCAGGTCCCTATGCTAATTTCCCCAAATTCCCAGCACTCGGCAACTGTCACTATTGTGGCCAGCCCGGAGACTGGAAAAGGGAGTGCCCCATAAGACCTAGAGGCCCAGGGGAATTGTGGCCACCCCAGACACAGGGGCAGGATATGTCTGTTACCTCCTCTCAACAATGACAGGAGGAAGAGAGATCGGATAAGCCGACGGGAGTTATGGCCATGTGGGAGGGGAATGGAGGGTAAAGTTAAAGGAATTTTAGGCAATCGTGAGGTATCTCTGCTGATTGATACTGGTGCAACTCTGTCATTAATAAATTTCATCCCACCGAGCGGTTTATCTAATGAAAGGGTCTATGTGTCGGGGGTATTGGGGAAGCAGACTTTGGCAATCACTCACCCTACCCTCTTACAGATCGGACCTGTGTCAGTTAAGGGCAGATTTGTGTACAGCCCAGATACATCTACTTGCTTGGTGGGGAGGGATTTGCTACCTTTGCTGAAGGCTCATATTACTTTTGATTCTGAAGGGCAAATGAATTTACTAATAGGGGTGGTTGAAACAGTCCCTTTAGAACCACAGCAAAAAGACACAGGACCTGTGGGCTTGGAACAGGTACCAAAAGGTTTTTGGGCCACCCGACCTAGTGAAACTGGATTGTTACACATGGCTCCTGTGGACATCCCTTTGAGACCAGGGATCATTCCTCCCTCTATAAAGCAATACCCTATTCCTCTGGAAGCAAAAGAAAGTATTGGGGCCCAAATAAAGGAATTTTTGGAAAAGGGGATATTACTACCTTGCGTATCACCGTTCAATACACCTATATTACCTGTTAAAAAACCTGCTAAGGAGGGAGACAAGCCTGTATATCGGTTTGTACAGGACCTTCGTGCGGTAATCTCTTGAGTGATTAATCCCCATCTGGTGGTAGCAGACCCCTCATTAATACTCACCAAAATCCCGAGTTAGGCATGATGTTTTTCTGTAATAGATCTCAAGAAGGCCTTCTTTAGCATACCTCTTTCCCCTGCCTCCCAGCAGTTGTTTGCATTCACTTGGGAGGGCAAGCAACTTTCCTGGTCTAGGCTTCCCCAGGGCCTATCCAGTTCTCCCACTCTGTTTTCCAGAGTACTCCAATGGGATTTGGAGCAGATATGTTTACCGGGTAATTCTGTTCTGGTATCTTATGTTGATGACCTACTAATTGCAAGTGACAGTTATGAAGTATGTTTACAGGATACGCGGTCAGCAACTGTATGAGAAAGGGCACCGAGCATCACCATCCAAGGTACAGCTGTGCCAGCCAGAGGTAAAATTCTTGGGTATGATAATTGGAGGAGGGTATCGTAAGCTAGACCCATCGCAGATTTACCTACCCCTAGAACAAAGAAACAGGTTAGAAGCATCTTGGGGATGGCAGGGTTTTGCAGACACTAGGTTCCCAAGTTTGGTGAAATAGTAAGACCTCTAATAGATGCTACCACCAAAGAAGAAAATGAACCCATAAAATGGACTACAGAGAGGGAGCAAGCTTTGGTTAGGTTAAAGAATTGCTTAACATCAGCGCCAGTTCTGGGCCTACCTGATTACAAGCAGCCTTTTAATCTGTATGTCTGTGAAAGGAAGGGAGTAGCTAATGGGGTCCTGACTCAGGCCTTTGGGCCCCATCAAAGACCTATAGCTTATTGGTCCGTCCAGCTGGATGCGGTCGTGAGGGGCCAAACTCAATGCCTGAGAGACCTCGCAGCAGCTGCACAGCTAATGCAAAAGGTGAAGCCAGTAACATTGCACCAACCAGTGACGGTGTGGACTGCCCATTCGTTAGAAAATCTGTTGCAGCATCCGCAGTTGTTCTTTTCCCACCAGAGAACGACTAGGTATGAACTAATTCTCTTGGAGGACCCACAGGTGACTCTTAAAAGGTGTAGTGGACTCAACCCGGCAACATTGCTGCCACAATCCGACCTGCTTGGAGAGGAACCACGACATGATTGCTTGCAGGTTTCACTGATGCAACATAAGCCCAGAGAGGATTTACAGGACACTCCTTTGGAACAGCCAGACGCAGTCCTCTTCACTGATGGGTCCTCCTTCTATCAGAACGGGATATGAAGAAGCGGGTATGCAATCACAACCCCTTCATACACCGTGGAGGCAGAGGCCCTCCCTGGACACCTTAGCGCTCAAGCAACGGAGTTAATCGCTTTAGCACAGGCATGTCACCTTGCCAAAGGTAGAGGGATAACAATTTACACTGACTCTAAATACGCTTGGGGTGTATGCCATGCCACAGGGCAACTCTGGAAGGAAAGGGGTCTACTAACCTCTGCGGGAAAAACAATAAATAATAAATCAGAAATATTAGCCCTCATGGACGCTATCCACCTTCCACTAAAGCTGGCTATAGTACATCACCCAGCCTATAAAAAAATAGAAACTGAACTAGCAATGGGAAATTATCTGGCAGATCAAGCTGCCAAGTTTGCAGCCGGGTCTCAGACGACTAGTGACTGCCTTTTGGGAAGTGTAATCCTCCCTGAAATTAACTCAGCCAATTATGACAATTTGACTGAAAAGGAAACACGAGAATGGGAAAGAATGGGAGCTATTAAGAATTCAGAGGGGGTGTGGACTCTTAATGGGAAGCCCTGTTTACCTCGAAAGTTACTGTTGAATATCCTACAGTGGTATCATGAAAAGGGACACTGCAGCAGTCAAGCGTTGGCCGAGCGGGTTACACGAGACTGGGTAGCCCCCGGAGTGTTCCCTGCAGCGAAAAGAATAGTGCTATCTTGTTCAACTTGTGTCTTGTATAATCCAAGGGGACCTCCAACCCACCTGTTGGGAGCCAGGCCCTGGAGCTACTTTCCTTTCCAACGAATCCAGGTGGACTTTGCCAACATGCTTTCTTGTCGAGGTAACAAGTATATGTTGGTCTTTGTTGATCAGCTGACCGGATGGCCTGAAGCCTTTGCTGTAAGACAAGCCACCGCCCAGGTGGTAGTCAAAGCCCTGCTGAAGGAGATCGTGCCTAGGTTCGGAATACCGGAGGTTATAAATTCGGACAGGGGTAGTCACTTTGTCAACTCTTTGTTACACCATTTATACCAAGCCTTGGGTACCCAAGAACAGCTACACACACCATTCCACCCTCCGTCTTCTGGACAGGTGGAAAGGATGAATAGAACTCTCAAGACTAAAATCGCTAAACTCTGCTCTGAAACAGGTTTAAAATGGGTAGATGCGCTACCTTTAGTGCTGTGGGACATTAGGAACTCCCCCAGGCAGCCGATAGGTCTCACCCCAGCAGAGGCATTATTTGGGAGAAGTTTAGCCACGCCTGGAACATTTCTTCCAGCCCGGACCAGCCTCTTGAATGGTGATGAAGCCCTTGCTCAATTTGTTTTAAAGCTCCAAGCCCACTTTAGGGAGATGTTACCTTATGTTAGGGAAAGGCAATCGGTCGATCTAGGAATAAAAGTGCATGATTTTAAGGAAGGGGATTGGATATATATAAAAAACTGGAAAACTGGGGATAAATTGGAACCCAAATGGGAGGGACCATATCAGGTCTTATTAACCACTACCTTTGCTTTAAAAATAGCAGAGAAGGATTCGTGGATACACCATACCCACGTGAAGCGGGCTCCACCCAACTTTATCTCTCGGGACACAGAGACTTGCCCGTATCCAGATACTAGCTTGAAGTTGTGTGCCACGGCCTAGAGACCTTCGGCACAAAGTGCTGCATTGAACACATGACTGTTCAAGGGTGGACACCACTGGAAATCTTTGTTATTTGTGTGCCCGTGGGTGTATCTGTGTTAATTGCTGTTCTATTATTCTGTTATTGGAGGTATTATGTTTGTCTTGCAGTGGCAGAGTAATGACAGCCTGGACAGGACTCCAGAGCCAATTGGAAACCGCTTTTAGTAATTGTGTAACTTACTAAAATAAGTTACAAAAAGAAAATGGGGGATTGTTATGAAATTATGATACTTAGCCATTTTAAGATACTTAGACATTCTATGTTAGCATGAGTAGATAATAGTTGAGCTTAGCATAAGTGAGCAACAGTATTGAAGCCTTAGGCCGTGGGAAGGTAAACTTATAACCCCGTACCTCTTTGGGTCCGAGAAGCTTTAAGAGACGCAAACATCCCGCTTTGAAAGAAAACAAAGACCCCTGGAAACCATAAATCTATTAGTGATAAGGTAAAGAAAACATATATGACGAGGACAGGACCGTAAAGAATGAAACAGATATCCTGCAACAGGAAAAAGTAAAGAAAAACACAAATGACAAGGACCAGACCAAGAAGGGTGAAGGTCAGGCCAGGCGCAGCTGAAAACCTACGAATTCACCCTATCGTTAATTGGACAGCGTCATAATCAAGGGGTGTACCTGGGCAGTCTTTGAGGGGGATAATCAACAATAAAATGTGCAAACACAAGCCTGTGGGTGTGCTCCTACCCTGCGTGGTACTGGAGTCACCCATCTACAGATGCTAAATAAACTCTAATCAACTTCCTTATACAGGAGACGGGTCCTTCTTTAAGCCGCGAGGTAATCGAGCCACGGAGCAACTCCCTCTTGGGTGAGGGGCCCCCTAGTCGCGTCCGTAACAACTCTGCTATACCTCTCTCTCTCTTTCTGTTAGGGAGAGAGTGCAGTCTCATGGGCTATGTCTACACTGGCAAGTTAGTTCGAATTAAGGAAGCTTAATTCAAACTAATTTAAGCCTTGGCTACACTAGGCTTTCATAAATTCGAATTAAGGGCTTCCTTAATTCGAACTAATAAATTCATTTATACTGTTCGAAGTAAGGGTTAATTCGAACTAGTTAATTTAAATTAACCCAATGTGGTCATGTTAGTTCGAACTAAGCGCTTAGTTCAAACTCACTGGCACATTGAGCTCAATGCAATTGACTAATTCGAACTAAGCAAGTGCCATGCATGGCACTTGCTTAGTTCGAACTAAAATTTGCTATTTCGAATTAAGTTCATTCGAACTAACTACAATTAGTTTGAATTAGTTAGGGTTCGAATTAACTAATTCAAACTAACTTTGGCAAGTGTAGACATAGCCATGGAGCGCAGTCTTGCATACCCAACGCTCTGTGATGTCGCGAGACCTGACACTGCAGAGTGCTGGGTATGTGAAACCACACACTCTCTCTCTCTGTGTTATGGAGAGTGTGGTTCTGCGTAGCGCAGTCATGGGCCGGATGGAAGAGGTTCGGTGTCTCGCGGGCCTCCTGTTTGACATCCCTGATCTAAACTTGAGAGGAAGAAAGGTGGGAAAATGATAAATATAAAAGGGCTATGTTAAAAAAATAGATTCTAAGCTGTTCAGGCAGAACACGAAATGGCACACATCTGCATATTTAGCACCAGATTCTGCTTCCCTTATTCAAGCTCAGTAATATCTTACTCAGTGAGTAGTAGCATCACTGATTTCAATTGGACTGCCTGCCGAATAAAGCACTACACAGTCTAAATAAGGGTGGCAGAACTGGACCCTTAGGATAAATTTGTTAGTCTTTAAAAGTACCACAGGACTTCTTGTTTGTTTTGCTGACCTAGACTAACATGGCTACCCCTTTGGAACTAGAAAAAAACATGTGTTAGTGTTAGCTAACTTGATTTTAAGCATTGCTTAGGACCTGGTAGAGATGGATACTTTACAAATGCAGTAGCTGGATATAGGCCACCCGCGGGGGCCTAAAACAAAGAGAAACGACGACTGCAATAGATGATCAAGTGCTCATTGAAAAGTACGCATCTTCTCTAAATGTGCAATAGGAGGAGAAAAGAGGGCCCTTTAGAAATCATAATCCCATAGGTTAGACTTCACAGTTAATGAGTCTTGTGCATCCCAGCCAAGTTTTTCAGAACAAGGTGGAGTTGGATGTTCAGGGAATAGTGGCTCATTATTACTCAGGCTGATCCAGGAACAGACATCTCTTTTCATAGATGATGTCCTGGCACAAAGCTCCTCAGGAAGTGCAGGTGCTAAAAGGAGCACAGCCACCTTCTCAGAAGCAGAAGCAAAAGCCGTTTGGCCTTGTCACAGTGATCCGCATGCAGAGAGCTCCAGAGGCATGAAGTCGAGTTCTGTGAGCAGCAAGGCTGTGGAACAGAGTCCTGTCTTACCTTTCTGTACCTTACGACAAGATCTGCCCCAGGGACTTCCAGCATCGTTTTCTTCTTTGTCTGCATATGGTCTGGAAGAAGGAAATCAATGGGAACTGGGCCCAAATGGCAACATTGGTCATTAATGTTATACATCCAATTGCAGTGGACAGACATCCCTTGACTTTAATGGGAACAGGACTGGTATAGCTATATTGCTGTAGTTTAGTTCTAGAGTAGAAGCCAGAAGGTTTCCTTTCCTGTTCTTTTGCGAAGTGTCCCCAACCTACCAAGAATGCTTGGAGGCAAGAACACCTTGGGAAAACATTCTGCAAAAGTTTCTTTCAAACTTACCCACACACACCTAAAAAAATCAATTCTACATTTTTCAAATTCCAACCCTGCTCTGTTTGTCCATGGAGTATGTCCACGGAGGCACCTGGAAGTTTGGAATGCTACAAATATATAATGCCCATACCTGAAGCTATTCCAAAAGCAATTCAAGGCATTAGTCACAACTTATAAAGCCCTTTATAGAATGGGAGCCAGTTATCTGAGGTGTGGCTCTTCTGGCTGTAACCTGTCAAAGGTGCTGTATCTCTATACATCCAAGTCATGACTCAGATGCAGCTGGGAGGTGCTGTACCATATCACAGCATCACTATGGTGCATTTCCTAGCCAGTACTGCATGTGCCTATGAATGGGCTTTCTGTGCAGCCCAGATTTCAGCCTCTTCCACAGGTGCATTGACACAATGGAGGGAGAACAGTTCATGAGTTCCATCACAAGGAGACACATGCATGAGCTGAAATCCTCATCAGCCACTAGATTATCTCACTCTGGGGTCTTGTGGCCTCAATTGCTGCATGAGGCAGGACCCAGGTGATGGGAGTGAGTGTGATTACACATGGGAAAAGCTTCCCAAGGAGACAGGCAAGCACAGTTGAACAGGAACTCATTGTAGGAGAGGAGATGCTGAGACCCACTATGGAGAGCTGGTGCTAACCAATTGGGGGCCATAAACAGGAATATTTTTCACACACAATACTAAACCAGGCAAATTCTTATTATAAAAAGTGAATAGGGGCCCCCCTGGAACTGCCTGGGGCCCTAAGCAATTTCTTAGTCTGCTTATTCCTAGCACCGCCTCTGTCACTACGCACCTTTAGCGGCTGTGCAATCTTGCACTTTGGCACTCAGCTCCGTGAGGAACACGTCCTCTGCTAGCTCCTGAGCTGCATTGCTGAAGAGAATCTGAAAGAGGAAAAGAACTTCTTTGGGAACAGCTACTGATTGGTCCCCACATGTGACCCTCTGTGACATGACAGTCACCTCTGCAGCAATAAGAGGGTATGACTTCATATGGAGAACAAGCAGCCAGAGGAAATGTACCATGAGGAATAACAATGTAATTTCATGTACATCTCCCTAGTCACAGAGGAAAACTAAGCTCTGGAAGATAGGACAGCCATGCAAAGAGTCTGAGAAACCCTCCCAAGAATTGCCTGATTCCATATTTCATCACAGAATCTAAAATTAATATTGGGGGGGGTGTCAAGAATTTGCAGAAAGAGAACATGGAAAAGGCAAGTAGTGTAAAAAGGGGGGATTTCCCGAGGGCACTATATACCTGACCACCACAACTTGACTTAAGTGTGGGTTCTCACATAGGACCCCACCCACATGCTGATTAGTCATGAGGCATGAATTTCTTATTCGAGGCACCTAAGTGCTGGTAGAAATGACCAGTGAGTCGCCTGGTGATGACTTTCCATCACAGAGGAGAAAAATTGGTGAATAAAAACAATTTAAAAATAACAAGATCACCAGCAATATGACACGAGGATTAAAATAGGTGGGGACTGAAACAATGCCAAAGTTATAGGAAGGAGATAAAGTCCTGTGAGGTACAGTACTGACACAGTGAGTTTTTTGTCCCCCTCTGGGACTGATCCACAGAAAACAGCCAGACTCCTGGTTCTGTTCACAGCTGATGGATCAAGTAACTCAAGTACTTTGGAGCTAAAGGCCCTCGATACAATTTGCTGCTTATGATATAACCAGGTGGTCTCATCAAAGTCCTTTGCTAATTGTTTTGGTCTCATGTCAAATTTTGTTTCAGAGAAGACAGCAGGAAATAAATAAAATATTTCAGAAAATCCAAGGACTCTGCAGAGAGCCTGACAAAAACCACCCACGAGTCACCTGCTTCCATATTTTATCACAGAATCTAACAACAGAATCTGAACTACAGGAAATCATGCACCTAGCATGCAAACCTGGATCCAGTTCAACAGGAACCTAGGACTGATTTATGGTTCAGTGCCAAAATTCACATAAAATTAGCTCTTCTGCATGGCCCTGAGGTGACCCAGCTGGAGCCCAATGGCTTCAACTGAGGGTCCTTATAAGATATGAAGGATCACTGGAACCAAGGGCTCAGAGGTAAGAGTAGGGACTGGAGACCATGTAGATCAGTGGTTCTCAACCTGTGGCCCAGGAGTCAAAAGTGGCCCACAAGGGCTTTCAAAGTGGCTAGTGACTTCCCTCCTGCTGGCTACAGAAGGGATCCCCCATCTAAAGAGCCAGGTGGAGTGCACGGAGCTACAGGACGTGTACATTTTCCCTGCTGCAGCCAGGGGGTGAGAGATCTGTGAAGAGGCAGCCTCCTCACTGAACTCCTTCCATCTGGCTGTGGGGGCGGGTGGGGGGGTGAGGGCCTGCTGATGGAGACTAATGGTTCTTCAAGATTGTACAATGATATCTGTGGCCCTCAAGCCAAAAAGATTGGGAACCACTGATGTAAATCAAAGCTGATATTTGCATGAAGTCCTGAAAAACCTGGGAGCTTTGCATAGCTTAGCCAGGAAGCCTCCCCAGCAATGGATGGTCCTGGCTCTGCTAGTGTGTTCTGTTAAAGGCTGACAGACGAGACACTGACCTTAACAGCATAGACCTGAAAGTAGACTGGCTGGATGCCCATGCGCACGTAGTAAGCAATCACATCAATAAGGAATGAGTCAGCCATGGGGAGCTTGCTCAGGGAGGAGGGCTGCATGGAAAGCACAGTTTGCATCACCTGCAGTCACTTCTGTGAAATCATCACTGATCCTGACTCCCTCGTTGGTAAGTTACCACAGTGAGGGAACCACCACACCCCCTCCTCATGGAAAGCACTCAATTTCTGCATGATCAGTCAGAGCAAGACCAGTCACCACCCATCACCTTCCACCCAGCGGCCCCTGTTTAAAGGCCATCTGTTGGTATTTTGAAAAAGCCAGCCAATGAGAGCTGCAGGTCCCCTACAGACACACTTTTCAGCAAATGCTTCCTTTTCCTTCCCCTGCCCCAGTTACTAAGTTTGCAACACTGAGCCTGGATCAAAGAGTATCTACTTCAGTAAAGTGCCTCAACATGGATACTGCTCTTCATTCTTCCATCCCATCCTCTTCAGAGCCTGCAGTCAGCCACCCTCTCCCCCCACCACTGTTCAGCAGCCCTGCATAACTGCCCACAGGTATGAAAATGATCAAAATCTTAACAAATCATCAAACATTGTGAAATCACAAATCTGCAGACCTGCCAAAGAACAACCGTACACCCCAGCACATGTGGCACGGCCTCTCTGTGTCTTTTCCACCTGACTAAGAAAGTACAGAACTCAAAGAGAACCACGAGGTGGGGGCTTGTTGCCTCTGAGAAGTTCACTCGAGGCCCCACTGTGGTTTCTGAGGCCCAGGCATGAGCAGGGTACAAAAGGAAGGGTTCCTCTCATACCATAGTGGCCAACTTGGGAATCATGTGACACAGCGTGTTGATGTTGCTCTCATACCAAGGGTCAGCCCTGCCCAGATACACAGCCAGCTTGCAAAGCTCCATCTGGCTAGGCACGGTGTCATCCTGGAGGAAGAGAAACACACGGCACTGAACAGTCAACCTCTTGCACCTGCTTGTTAGACACAGAACAATATCCCTCAAGGAAAGTGTTAAAGACGCCAGAAGACAAGCAGTTGTACTGGTGTGTGCACTCTTGGTATAAAACAAACCTGCTTCTGTGGCCAGTCTACACTGCAGCCCAAGGTGTGATTCCAGCTTGGATAGACACATGTGCTGGTTTTGCCTGGGCATGACTAAAAAAGGGACTGTAGCTGCAGAGACTTCAGTAACATGAGCACATACCCAGAGTCCTCAAGCATGTACAGCTACTACAGCTAAACTGCTCTTTTTAGTCACAAGTGCAGGTACACGTCATTCACACCTGACTGAGGGTACATCAACACTGCAGTAGGGAAGTGTGGCTGCTGCACACATAGACATTCCCGACCGAGCTTTGCTCTGGCTGGATCAAAACTAGCTCATGTAACAATAGCAGGGAAGCCGGGCCAGCAGAGAGAGCTGCATGGACTGTGTACAGACTCAGCCAGATAGCCCCTGCACTAAGTCCCATTTGGCAGGTTTTTTCAGAGCCACAAGGGCCAGGCACAAAATGAAATCTTAAATTCTGTAGAAACCGGAGGGCCCCAGAGAAACACTCAGCCCAGCTCAGTCTGAGCCCTGGCAGCCCTTCAGCAAAGCTGTGACCAGAGGTCTGGTCCCCACCTGCATGATCGCTCACCTCAGTGGACCAGGTGCCTTGCTGACCCTCCACAACTGGGATGTAATAGAACTGCAGGTTCAGCCGCGGCGTAAGGAAAACACATCTGGTTTCACGTTTCCTCAAAATGTAAAAAGAAAACATTTTTTACAGTTGCCATGTTTGATATAAGCCAGCCACAGCTGATTGCCTAAGGGGAGGGGGGCGCTCACAGCTGCCTCCTGGAGGGCCACAAAGCTCACCAGCACAGTTTCCTCAGCCCCTTGTGAGGGGACACTTTCCACTATTTAATCCTCTCTGGCTCTGGGCTCTTCACATTCCTTTCCTATTGTATCTGGGCCCCATTACCAGAGCATCTGAGCACTGCACCATCTTTATCTATCCTTACAGCAGCCTGTGAGATAGGGCAGCGCTGTCACTCCCAACAGATCGACTGGGAAGTGGGGCACAGAAAGATTGAGTGGCTTTCCCAGGCTTCCTCAGGAAGTCTGTGGGGAACTGAACCGAGGTCAAAAGGCCCAGGCAAGTTCCCTAATAACAGTATCTTTCTTTCTCATGCCTCTTCCCATCAGCTCTGCTCCAGGCTCACCAATGGCTGGCATGTCGGCCTTACCACCCACATTAATGTAACCCACGCCGTGTGGCACTCTAGTGGCTGGGGCACAGAGGTGTGTGAGCTGGAAAATGTTTGGTTTTTCCCCAGTAGCAAATTTCAGCTTTTCATCCAAAATAAATAAAATAAAAAGAAACAACAAAAGTGAAAGTGTTTCAGTTTTTGTCTCCTCAAAACCCCACTTTTCCATTGAAAAAAGTTTTCAAGCGGAAATATTTGACCAGCCTCACATATGCTTTTCCTGCAGCCTCTGCACTAACAATGCCGGGCTTGTCACCTCAGGCAGCCACAGTGCCTACATATGACGCCAGAAGTCCGGATTCAACCCTGGCTCCTGGAGAATGTGGGAATGCTAGCCTCCCACCATGTCCCTTCTTCAAAACAACTAGGCTCCTGGCTCATCCTCCCCCTTCCAGAGCATGGCATGCCACCCCCACCTCCTTTCCACTTTAGGCTCCCTCTTTCCCTTCCCCTCTTTTCCCTTCCACAGCCTGACAGGTGGTGGCATGAGGTGGGAGCAACCAGCACCTATCCCACCCCTGCTACAAACTGTGCTGGGTGACCCTCCTCAGCATTAGCCACCACTGCACCTGGCATGGGAACACCTCCTCTCAGAGGAGGTTGTAGCCTCTAGTTACCTCAGAGAGTAATAGGCTTGGGCCAGTTGCCCCAAGACCCTGTCATCCCCCAGAACCACAATGCGGGCAGTATACAGTCTATGAAGGTGAGGGACAGGCACCGCGGTGCTGCCAGACTTCCTGTGCAGCTTCTCAGAGTTCTTTGCCCCGGGCCCATTGCAGCTGTTCTGCAGGAAGGCCATGCTCTCCAAAGGGAACGTCCTTTTCTTAATGCCACCCTTCCTCTGGAGCCTGGCATGCTCCACCTCAGTGGCACTGGGTGAAGGCAGCTCCTCGCTGGCTGCAGGCAGGTCCCGTTCAATGCCGCTGTCAGTGGAGAGCACGGAGAAGCGGGTCTGCTCACAGCAGTCGCAATCAGACACAATGTCCTGGATCTCGAAGTTGTCTAGCTCCTGGCTCAGGCAGTCTGGTTCACAAGGCTGTGACAGCGGGCGGACGAACAGTGCCAGCTCCTTCCCTGGAGGTGGGAGGAAAGCCTGTGAGAGATGAGGGCCAGGTGCACAGGTGGGAGTCATCCCTGGGCCAAGGTCAGTGGGAGTTGCAGGTACCCAGGCCACTGGTTTAGCTGCCTATTGGTGGACTTAGATGCCTGACTTTAAGCTCAACAGCCTCAATCCAAACCCACTGACATCCGTGGGAGTCTTTCCACTGGCACCAGTGAGCTTTGGGCCAGGCCAAATGATCTTAACATTTGTCTCTTTGTCTGCTGAAATGCCACGGTACAAACACAAATCCCACCTCCTCGCATCACCCATTTGGTGTGTGCTCTCATGGATCATGAAAGAGAGAGATCAAAAAAGTGGGGGGAGCCCCACCCAGCACAGGCAGTCATAGGGCAAGTGGGGTTCACACCAGCTGCCCCTACACAGGCATGTCAATACACCCCGTCTTGATTGGAGGCAGCCCCTGCTCTCCCAGCCTTGGATCCTTACACGACACAGACCTAAGTTCGGCCCTGTGGATCCTCACTGCTATCCCACAAAATCTGCCAGTCAAATCAATGACCAATGTCTTCTCACCAAATCCTCAAGAAGGAAAGAGAGTAAGGCCACCCCAAACACAGCAAAGGACTTCGACTCTGCCTCAGCTTCCCCACTCGTGTGAGCCAGCAGGCCAGCCCACCTCCAATGCGTCACTGACTCTCCATCAATGTCAATATTTCAGTCCAAGGGACACAGTTACTATTCAGTCACACAGTTCAGTATCAAGCATAGCAGGCAAACCTGGCACCTCAAGTAGGAATCCCTAGCCAAGTCCTCCACCTAGCTGGCTAGACCTCCCTTCTGCATCCTCCCTATACCCGGGCTCTTCTGCAGGACCCTCTCTACTCCTTGGCCCACACCTTAAGTGAGCTGCTTGTTGGCCTCCCCTGCTCAGCCCAGTGACCTTTAAGGGGTCAATCCCCTGCCATAGGAAAGCGTGGCACATTAGCCCAAGGCACTGTACTACTGATACCCTGCTTTCAAACCAGCAGAAATGAAACTTGCTCCTAACCATCTGAGCAAATCTGCATTCCCATTACTTGGCAAATGACACTGTCAGTGTGTCATTTCAGTCAGTTACGGCCACTCACACAGCTGGTCTTCATCCGTCCACAAGTGGAAGCTGATATTGGGGCTGGGCAGCGGGGTGCCCTGGAGCTCTTCGGGTGAGCTGCCACCTGTGGGAAGGGGAAGCACCCTGTTAACAGAGGTCTTTTGACTGCACAGAGCTCAGCCCAGCCAGCAATTCAGGAGAGGAAAAGAAAGTGCTCATTGAACATTAGGAGCAGCCAATTCTCCCACACATCTGGACTGGAAAACCCTCAGTGCTTTACTCTAAATATAAGCTCTTCTAAGCCCCAACCTGTCCAGCAGCCTGACACTTAAAAAGGAAGAACTCTCACAGGTTCCATAAAGCTTTAGACCATGCTCAAAACAGCAGAGCAACTCATGGCCTTGGAGGCTGCAGTTAAGACTTTCTTTCTTAAAATACTAATCATGAGTGCACTGGAAATACAGCGCCATGTGTGCACAGCAGTTCATCAACTGTAATTAAAGTATATGCCTGTGCAGTTCAGCAGAGCCTCATGTGCAACACAGAACCGTCCAGGTGTGGCCTACTAGTATTAACGTGCCTTTTACCCCTATATCTCATTCCCCATCCCATAAGGGGATAAGCTGTACCAGTGTAAGCACCTTTCTACTCATATAACTGCATCCACAAAAGGAGAGCTGGAGCTTTAATTGTACCGGTATAGCTACAGTGGTGCAACCCGAGTGTGAACTTGCACTGCCAGGATTCAGGAATGTTTAGTCAACCACACAGATGACCTGGACTGAACTCAGGAGTCACAGCTGTTCCTGGGACTTGTGCCCTCACTTAACTGCCCCTTGATTCCTTTGCTGTTGGAGCAGACACTACGTTTACCTGCTGCTGAGGAATTCAGGACCATGCTGTAGATTTTCTCCATCCTCTCAGCATGCTGGCCACGGTCTGCATTCCTCTCCTGTCCTGTACACTCAACGGCTGCCACCACTTGCCGAAAACAGTGCTCTACCTCCTCAGTGGGCTTATCCTGTCAGAGAGAGGTGCTGTTAGTAACAGGAGGGTGTTAATATAATGTGGACAAGGCACACAGAAGGGGGAAACTAAAAGACATCCTCTGGACTGAAACCCTGCCCCACTATTTCACATCTGATGAAATAAACAAGATCCCTGAATAGCACTGCGTCTACTCAGCCAAACCAGACCTATGGCAACAAGTCTCAGAGCCCAGCTTGCCTGACTTGGTCTCCCCTGCAGGGCTAAAAACAGCAGTGTAGACATGCGGCTCCAGGAGCCTCCCTGTCCACAGGGTCCCACAGCTCAGGCTCCAGCCCAAGCACTGACGTCTACCCAGCAATTTCTCAGAGCATGAGCCTAAGTCAGCTGCCCAGGGCCAGCTGAGTTTTTTTATCTCCGTGTAGACATACTCTCAGACACACTGTAACCCTAACATCGGGGTCAGTTCTGGAAGACTGTGCAAGTCAAGGCTGGGAAGGAGACAGACCACCTGATCTTACTCTAAGCCAGTTATGTACTCCACCTGCTGCAAGGCTGGAGGCCTTATTGAGGGCAGCACAGCCAGCCAACTCTTGGAGCAGCTCCCAGCAGGACATGAAGTGAAGAGGGTTCGTAGGGGACAATGGTGTCCCTAAGTGAGTGACTTTCTCCAGATGTATGTTGGAGGACTCCTAATAAATAGTGCTTGCCAGGGCACACTAACATGCCAGAACCAGCCATGCCTATCATGCTTGGTCCCCAATAAAAAGGCTACTCAGGAAGGCTGCACCTTTTCCTGCCATGACCTACTTATAACAAAGGGGGGGGGGAAAAGCTTTTCATATCACACAAAAAGTTTCATGGAAAATTGTTGATTTCAACTCCACTGCCTGGCTTTTCAAGAGAAACCTGCAAATTGAAAATCCAACAAACATTTTTAAAAATCAGAAGCAGATTTCAAACCCTGAAAAAAAATCAATTTGGGGTTTCAGTTTTTGTTAATTTTTCTTTTAAAATGTGGGAAATTTCCATGAAAATGAAAACAGCTTCCCGCCCCCATTTTATTTTATTTTTTCCAAGCTTCCTGAAAAAAATAATTACGGTAGCTTGTTTTTTGATCTGCTCTACTGTCTGACTTTCAAACGCACAGAAGAAGTGCTCACAGCTACTGACCTGCACTACGCCACACATAGGTGTATAGGAATATGAAATCACTGGTCTTCATCAGCACTACTTGAACAGCAAGATGCTATACAGTGGGTGTAAGGTAGAAAAATCTGCTTCTGTGTCAGTGGGACCTGGTGGGGCTGAGTGATTTTAAGGCTATGTACACATGATAAACTTGTCCCGCAATAAGTTATTGCGGGACAAGAAAAGCGCTATAAATATAGTGCTTTTGTATGTACATATGTGCTGCTTCTATCGCAAAGGAGCATTCACCCGTGTGAATGCTCCTTTGCGATAGAAGAACAGTGCATGGTGGGCACCTGTCCCACCATGCACTGCCCACAACCAGCCCCCTAGTCCAGCTGCAGGGCTTCTGGTGGCGGCGGAGGCTGCGTTGCCAGCCCCTGCTGTCACCTGAAGCCCTGAGGCTGAGCTGGGGGCTGGCCTGAACTGGTGAGGGTTCAAGCCAGCCCCCTAGCTCAGTCCAGGGATTCGGGGGG
>ML685815.1:11063509-11101766 GCA_007922175.1 Pelusios castaneus
AGGGGGCTGGCTCGAAGCGTGAGGGTTCGAGCCAGCCCCCGGGCTTCGGGTGGTGGCGGGAGCCCCGGGGCTGAGCTAGGGGGCTGGCTTGAACCGGAGCCAGCCCCCTAGCTCAGTCCAGGGGAGCCGCCAAACCTGGCAGCTCCCATAATATGTCAATTTCACTGCTCAGCTAGAGCAGTGAAACTGACATATTTGACAGCTCCAATGTCCCAGAGTGCCCTCGATTGGCACTCTGGGACATTTCCAGAGGCTGTCTACCACGGAAAAAGCGTACACACGAGCATTACTGCGGAACAGCTGTTCCGCAGCAATGCTTACCACTCTCGTTTGAGTGGTTTTACTGTTGCACAGCAAGATGGTGTTGCTGCACAACAAGAAAAATGAACGTGTGTACACAGTCAGCTTTATTGTGCGATAAGGAGCCTTATCGCACAATAAAGTGATCGTGTGTACATAGCCTGAGAGTCTGTTCACTTCATTGAATTGCCTAAATGGGAGCAGAGCTCTTTGAGAATCTGGCCCCACGTAAACATGGGTTGGGTCCCCAGTGATATGCAGTTGCTGCTAACCCATTACCTGAAGGATCCTCTGCAACCTTTCCACATCACAGTCTTCACCCAAAGCTGCCTGCACAGCACGTATTATCACATAGCACATGCATGATCTGGGATTCTGATACATCTGAGCAGCTGTGGCATCCATGACTAGTGCATTGCATACAGCCTTGGAGAGCACATACGGATCTGCAAAGAGGAAAACTCTGTGGAAATAAAGAGTTGAAAAAACAGATGCATAAAAGAAATGGATGTTATCAAAGCAGAGTATGCAAAGAAGTCCATGAAGACTCAGAGGGCAGAGAAGACATGCCATTGCACATTTAAATGCAAAGGGGTGGCTGCCACTTTAATGGTTCAGGGTTTAAACAACTAGAGTGGCAGCCAGTGTCAGGAAGAAATTCACCCTGTGGTATAGCGCTGAGCAACTAAGGGATTAAACTTTCTGAAGAAGCCAGCATTGTTCCCCACCCGGAGTAAGATATTAAACTAGGTGGGTCATTGGCTGCTTCTCCTATGGCTTGGTCTGTTTCCATGTTGGGTTCAGTCTTGCAGACAGAGGCTCAGAGAATTACCTGTCACTGGACCAGGCTCAACCCTGGTGTACATGGACAGAATGCAAGTGAAGTTGCACCCTTTTCCCCAAGAGCTGAATTTGGCTCAGAGTAATTATTTGCACCCTGACATGAATGTTTTAGGTCAGCATCATTCCGCTCCACAGACACCTCCTGTGCTTCTATACCTGGCTAGGCCATGGAAACCCGCTGGCATACTCAGTAAACACTGGCTTTCTGACACCAAGCTTCTTTTAACAAATCTGATACACTACTGAAGTCTACTGCATTCTGCTTTTTAAAACCACTAGCAGGGCTTCGATTTGGCTGCAGTTCTGTCCTCACAGCTTTTAGATTTGTCATCATATTGCCTAGTGCCATTAAATGCTGTGTTCAGGAGGCAGTAAAGGCACACATTTTGCTGCAAGATTAAAATGCCATTTAAAAGGCACACTAGAACAGGCAGAACATACCTTTCCTGATAAGGGTATGGGTCGTTCTTCAGACTTTGTTCGGAAATAACCATTCTTTGGTATAACACTCCTAACAAATAAAAATATCCACATGCAGTTATCAGGGCACAGATAGTAACATGACAGATTAAGAGAGTTAGGAGTAAACTCTCACTTACCCATGAGTTAGGAGTAACTCCGCTAAGCCAATGGAGCTACATGGCGGTAAAGCAGGGATGAGAGGAGATTCAAATACACAGTTTAATATGGCCCAGAATAAAGACAGCACAGTTGAAAGGGAATGCTGAGGGACCACATGAACCACAGGGACCATATCTATTAAGGGATAATCTCAGCTCCACATTGCCTATTTCATCTCCTTTGCTGAACAGATTACAAATTAGGGGGGACTTTGAAGCAGATGCAAGAGAAAAGGCCTGATTCAGCATTGTCCTGTTCTTTGGGCCTGATTCTCAATTGACTTTTACCCTGTGGCAACATTTGTGTCAACATACAGTCTGTGATTCCAGGTTGGCACAGTGGTGCTTTACGCCCACCTTGCTGTCTGGTGTCAGTGATGACACAAGGTGCAAGACAATGCGGAACCTGCACCAAAGATCCTCATCCCATTCACATAGTGCCAAGGAAGCATGGTCTGGTGGTTACAGAAGGGCTTGGGGAGAAATGGGTTCTGTTCCCAATTCTGCAGTCAACTCTCTGCCTCAGTTAAAATGGGAATAACACATCTCTACCTCCTGGAGGTATGGGGAGGCCTACTTGATACTCTAGTATGATGTGACAGAAGCCATGGGCAGGGGGAAACATAAATAAGAATTTTAACAAATAAAGCAGAGAAAATGGAAAATGCAGGATTTTAGCAGTACTGTTTCTAAACACATCTGTTCTCCAGGAGACACTAAGTCAGTGGTTTTCAAACTTTTGTTAAGTCAACTTAATAAGGTCGACTTTAAGTCAACTTAAAGTTGACCTTATTAAGTCGACTTAATAAAGTTGACTTAACTTTTCTAGTGTAGACATAGCCATTGTGTTTCAGGTGCAGCTCAATGTACAGTGTTAATTTCTGGTGTCAGGAGAAACCATGTCATCTCTGTCTTCTCTATTGAAATTGTGAGCTCTTTGGGGCAAGGATATTTATTTTGTTCTGGATTTGTACAGCACCAAGCACAACGGGGTACTGGTACACAACTAATAATACAAATAATGAATAATTTTGCAAAATATGAGGGTCTCCTCTACTGCAGCCACTCAGAGAACTGAATGGGAGCTCTCACTACACGCAGAACTTCTTAAACATTTAAGGATGCAGTGCACAGAAAACACCTATCACACTTCTGGGAGCTTTAATCACTACTAAAGCCAAGCCATCATTATTTCCTAACTACAGCACCCACACCGCAGGACAGAAGCCAAGAATTCCACAAACCTGGCGTCATTCTTTCTGTTTTTAAGCGGAATGCATAGTCTAAGCCAATGGTACAGTAAGGCTTCGGCAGGGTGAGCAGCTTTTTACAGAAGTCATACACTCTTTCATAGAGATCATCTGAAATGCAGGGCGCCTGGAATGGAAAAAGGACAGTTAAGACAGTGAGACAAAACGGCCTACACTTGGGCTTCCTGAGGGGAAAACCCTTCACCACAAGTGAGATCCATAAGAAACAAGCAGCCCAGGGATGGAAGGACTCAGTGAGCATGTTCGGTCTTGGATTAAATGGGTGCAATTCCAGCTGATGTCAATAGGGCTGAATCTGAGCCTAATACGACTAGACAAAGTAAGAGAGACTCTGCAGAGATGTAGAAATAGCTTCTTGCAAGGCTGTGGGGCTAGATTTCTAAAACATTTAGGTGCCTTTGGCACATGTGAAAATCTCATTAGAAGCCTATGTGCATTTTTATATCTTTGCATCTAAATACCTTTAAAATCTGGCCTGAGGCAACCTAAAGATCCTGCCCAGCCCTGTTTATTTCAGACCCCATGTTGTTAAAGCTGAGAGTTCAAACGCATAAAATGGGGAAATTTAAGGTTCTTGCAGAAAAACAGCTCCCACCATATTGCACAGGCAATGATTTCGAAAACATTCCATGAAGCTATACCTGGCTGACTGAATGATGGGCCTGATTTTAACTTCACCTAATAATAATAATCCCTGGCTCTCACACAGAGTGGGGAGACAGCGGGAAACAGTCCCACAGACCCTCCTCACCTGCAGATCTCAAAGTGCTTTACAAAGGAGGTTAGTGAGATTATCTCCATTTTACAGGTGGAGAAACTGAGGTACAGGGAAGGAAATAACTTTCCAAAGGTCACCTAGTAGCAGAGCCAGGAACTGAACCGAGGTTCTAAAGGATGGATTCATGCTCTTGTGGGCCCAGGGCTGTTAGATTTTATGGGGCCCCTGGGAGCAGGGCAATGGCAATATCTAGTTCCCAGGGGCCATACTTACATCTGTGGGCCTGTGTCCCGCTCTCCACTACTCTGCCCCCGTCAATGGCAGCAGCAGCATTGCAGTGCCCCACGAGAGGGAGGAGGGTCTGTGGGACTGTTTCCCGCTCTCTCCCCACTGTTGGGGACAGTGGGGGCTGCCCGGGGGGGGCATGAAGTTATGATGGTTTCTGGCTCCCCCTTTGTGCTCAGGCAGGGGTGAGGGGCTGAAGGACGACTAGGCTGTGATGGGGGTGGCTCCTCCACGGCCCGGCACCTGGGGGCTTGGCCCCCCCATCTCCTGCCTCAGTACAGCGGGCCAGCCACCGGCTAGCCTGGGGGCAGTGCGGCACTTGGCGCTGGGGAGGGCCCAGCACTGGTGTGCAGCATCATGGCACATAGGCCGGCTGGTGCAGCGGTGCTGTGTGAGCACTTAAACTGACCAGGGGCAGAGTGGTCTACCCAGGGGTGGGGGCTGGGTGGGCCGGTGCTGTGGCATAGTGTGGGATAGCAGTGCTCTGGCCAGAGGTTCTGCCACTGCTGTGGGGCTGGGGCGGGGGCTGGGGCCAGGGCCAGGATTCCCCCTTAATTCAGGGCCCTGGGCTGCAGCCCCTAAAGCCCCTGCCTTAATTCTGCCCTGACGTTTCTTATGCCCCAGACCAATCGGCCACACTACCTATTCTGCCCTCAACTGGGTGTAAGTTGCCTCAGGAGCAGGCCCCAGAGCTTTGAATTTCCTGAATCATTAAATACCATCTGCAGCTCTTACCTTTATTAGCGTGTACATTAATGTGTGGAGCAAGGGGATGATGTGATGTCTACAATCGCCTTTTTCTGCCTGCAAAACCAAGGCAAACAGTTAACTGAAGCTTACGCCACTTATAGACTCTCTGACTGGTTAAACACTTGTGTGGTGCTTGGAGCGGAGGAAACCCAAATGAAGCACTTAGCACACCCCGCTCTTTTAAGGCACAGCAGGGGCCTGCCAGAGTCCAGGGTTCTCAATCCAAAGAAGTGTCACTATTTGCCTGCCAGTTTAACCGGGCAGTTCTTACAGCAGCAAACTGGCCAACGTTCTGAGTCTGAAACAATGCTAATGGTCACCAGGTTTGTTTCTAGTCACAAGAAAGCCCAAGAATTCACAGAGATTCATGTTTCTTGTAGGAATGATGACAATTGTCTCCCACCACTAGTCACATTTTAAAGAATTCATCAGGATCAGTTGTGCCCCTGACCTGACCGCTACAGCTACTGCTCAGTTCAGTGTAGATCATGTCGGAGGATGAGCACAGTGTGTGCCGCACTCTCTTTCATATATTATTATTATTAGCAGCTTGTTTAGACATGTCTGCAATGAGACTGGGGAGCAGGGAAATGTTCCTCATAGGGCTGGTCAGGACTTTTTTTTTTTGAGTGAAAAATGTAACATTTCTGGTTAAAAAAAGAAGCACCCCCTTCCCCCGAATCCAAAATGGATATTTTCCATGGAAAGTTCCGCTCACACCAAACAATAACAATTTCCCATTGAGAAAACGTATGGATGGAAAATCTCCAGCTAGCTTTAGTTTCTAACCCTGAGCAGCAAAGAGAACGCATGCTGTTGTCACACCGGCCAGCTATGGCTAACAGGGCTAGAGCAGTATGCAGTAGACCCCTCGATGGCTCTGCGCCCTCAGTGGCAAAAGCTAGGGCTGTCAACCCGCAATGTATCAAAACAGTAAATAATCCAGGAGACTGGTTTCCCCCTTGTAAGGCTCAGAGACCCTCATGCCCAACCCAAGGCATGTTAGTACCTTGGTCTAGCATGATTGCTGATGTCTCTTGCTAACAGCCGGCCACAGCAACCATCCTACCTAATGCTATGGGCCAACAGGAGGTGTTCTCCCTTCGCTCAGAAAGCAGGGGCTTGTGTTTTTCCACGCTGAAGAGTGCAGCCCTGAGCCTTGTTGAGAACTGGCAGCACCAGGGCACATAGCAGAACGACCTGGAAGAGACTCGGTGTGTCAGCTGCAGCCACATGACCAGGGGCAGCCTGACCATACAAGTGAACTAGGCGGTCGCCTATGGCGCCAGGCTTTAAGGGGTGACAGAAGTGAATTTTTTTCTCTATTTAAAAAATATATTGATGTGTTCTCTCTTATAAATGAAAGTATCACTCTCTGACGGGTGCCAAAGTCATAATTTGCCTAAGGACCCAAAAATCCTTGGGCCGGCCCTGCACATGAACCAATCAAGTGTGCACCTCCTGAGTTCTCTGACATTACCATGCCATCTCATTCTCCGCCTTTCCCTTCCTTCTTCCCCTGCAGCCATACCATGGGAGGCCAGCTCACCCCACGCAGCGCAGGGAAGCAGCAGAACAGGAAGCAAAGCCAGCCTCTGCTAACGGAGAGGACTCACTGCATCTGCTTTGATCCCTGAGATAAGGGGCCTGCTATGCACACGCTGGCAACCAGCACGTGGCATGTGCTAGACGGAGCCCTGCATTTTATACGCAGAGACCCAGAACCCAAATCACGCTAACGTGATGGCATCAAGTGTCAGCCAGCCAGCCTGAGCAGCTGCAGTGCTGGCAGCCCAGGTGTTAGTGCCACCGCAACATGCCCCTGGCACTGAAATCTGAGCTCATCATGCACAGCACAGAGATGAACTCTCGGAGCCAGACTGGGGGTGTGCGTGTGGGTGCAGGCAGTGCTGTCCCATGGGGAGAGCGGGGCCCCGCCTGCGGGGGGAGAGAAGGGGGAGTTGGAGCCTGCTCCAGTCCCGGCTCCGGTGAGAGCCGGCTCCGGCTGGGAGGCCGGGGCCGCCTGTGTCGGGGGGTGGAGCCGGAGCCGGCTGCAGGGGAGGTAGCCGGCTGTGTGGGGCAGGCCAGCCCAGAAGCTGGGCCCCACGTGCTCTGCCCTTGGGCCTGCCTGCTCCACCCTGGGGGCGGGGAGGGCCAGCCCAGGGGCTGGGCATAGTCCTCCCGCCCCGCCCCACTGCCCTCAGCTGGGTGCCAAAGGCAGCTGGGCAACCGTGGGAGGAGGGGCTCGGTGTGCACGTCCCGGCCCTGGGTGCAGGCAGACAAGCAGGTCTGGGTCTGGTCACACAGCTTTGTTACCAGCAGAGCTATTTCAGCTAGTGAGGAGATTTTTTTAGCAATATAGATTTTTCTGGTCCAGTCCCTATTGTGGGAGCAGTTACACAAGTAAAAACGTACCTTCTACTGCTATGGCTTATTCCCCTTTGCTACAGAAATAAACTAGACCAGTAGAAGGCACTTTTATAGCAGTGCAACAAGTGGCTGCTTCACAGCTGCTGCCTGAGTGAGCTGAACTGGGAACCAGAAACTTCTCACCTTTGGGTGGAGTGCTGGGAGAGGGCGAATTCGGGTTGGCCCTGATCAGGGGGGCCAGGCAGGTGGAGAGCAGGGGTCACTCAGCGGGAGTGCCAGAGAGAAGGCCTACATCCTGAGATTGTGCCTGAGGCTGGGGCAGTGGCTGGGCTCTGTTCATGGTCCAGACGCTTGAATCACTCAAGGAGCCCAGAGGCTTGGATCCCCCTCACAGCAGCTCTGGCAGCTGACCACGGAGGGAAACTTGCTACAATCTCTGACAGCACCATGGCTAAAGATCCCATTATGTGACTGCCTCCCCTCACCATAAGGGGAAACTGCAGTGCATCATGGGAGATGTAGTCCAACAAGGGAGCCCTGCCCCAAGAAAGTAGGACCATGAGACACACAAACAACAACTCCCATGAAGCACCACAGTGGCATTTCTGCCTCAAAATATTTCAGATTTCGCTTCTGCACCAAAGAGTCAGAGTCTTCCACAGAAAACTTCAGCAAAAGTGATTGTTTGACCCATGATGGTTGATATTTTGCATGGAAAAAAGACCCAGTTTCTGACCAGTTCTAGCAATTTGATAGGGTGATTACGGTGACTGCAGGCTGAGAGGGTCAGAGGCAGTTGACAGGAGGGAGGGACTGGCAGAGGCGGTAGAAACATGGTGTGATGGTGGACTGAGGTTTGGGGCTGGCCTGGGCAGTGGGACAGGCATCTGCCTTGGCCTCATGGATGCCTGGCAAGTGAAAGAAGTGGTGGGGTCAGGGCAACTGCAGCAGCATGTATGTCCTCTGCCCTGGGCGTCGAAAGCAGCTGCCTGCCTGGCTCCTGGTACCAGCTGCTGCCTTCTCCCCATCCCCAAAATGGTGTGGCTCCACTCAGCTGGCCTTTTCCTGCCCAGCATGGCTCCATCCCTCCCTCCTCCAGTTGCCCTTCTCCCCAGCACCAAGAGGGCTCAGCCAGAGGAAGAGTGGGGACCAACAGCCCCATCTCGCAGCTTCCACAGCAACCCAGGAAACACTGCAGTGGCAGAAAAATAGATCAGCTGCCATGATAATTCCACTGCAGGGGCCCAGCCCCCACTGCCCCTGGTTCTGCCATTCCAGGTACTGAGCTGTGCAGATAATATCTCTGTCCTCAGAGTCAGAACTCCAGAGATGGCTGGGATCCACCTTCCCAGCAGGAAGGTCACCGCTGATACAGAGCTGGTCTAGCGACCCCAGAGATGCTATGCTAATGAGGGCCATATAAAGCCATACAGAGATGGGTATGTCAGACACAGGCCTAATTGGCGCCACATTCCTGTCTCTTCTTACCCTTTCCAGCTCTTTCACCAGGATTTTAACCAAGATGGTGCTGTTGCGGGGATTCCGATCAATTTTCTTATGCAAGGTCCAGCGCAACATCCCTGTGAGATCAGGAACAAGGGGAAGGTCATTCAGCAGAAAGCAGTGATGAGGAAGGAGCATAGCCTAGTAGCTGGGGGTGGGAACCACCCCCTTAGACCTGGGTTCTGTGCCATGGATTTTGGGCATGGGCATTTGTTATTTTGCCATAGAGCAGGTGGGTGGACTCAATTGCTTCTCAAGACCCTTCCAGACCTACGTTTACATGATTCCGTGACTTTTGCCAGTACAAGCTGCACCTCCTTTATGGATTTTTGACAGTTTGCAGCTTGTAACTATACCAGCAAACCCTTTTTAATGTAGACAGAACCTCCATAAGGTAATTTACTGGCACAATCATACCGCTATAGCTATATTGGTAAAGTGCATCATGTGGACACTTACTCTAGAATAAGAGTGTTCACACGGAGGAGTTGCACTGGTATAACTAATGGTAAGTTTCTCCTAGGTCAATGGTTCCCAATCTGTGGTCTGTGGATCACTGGTGGTCTGTGTGGGTACTGCAGGTGTCCCACGGGAGGTGGGGGGAAGATAATGTAATAATATAATCCCATGTACCTCTTATATATGCAAGTAAATGTACTGTGACAAGTACAATATGTTTGTGAGTGAGCATAATACATTATTAGAAATAGCTGCATTTTTAATGCCCCTTGATATATAAGTTTGTCTCTCGTCAGCCACAGGCTATGTTAAAAATGTTTAAAACACCTTGCTTATGTGGTGGTCTACAAAAGCTTTCAATGACGATATAGTGGCCCCCATAAAGGCAAAGATTGGGAAGCGCTGCCCTAGGGGGGAGATAGATTGCTTATATAAGACAAAGTACCTAATATCAGGACATCTGGTCACCCTGGTTTCCCTGGCTTTAGTTAAAATAGCGCAGTGCTGTGCATGGATAATGCTCTGACGGGAAGGTGCAGTACAGGGCTTCAACGGAAGCCTCCCACGCTTCACACTGTACACGTTTCTCAGTGGAGGGAGATGACAGATGCTATCTTTGAGCCATTGCCGACCTGGGGCAACACTGTGTGTCAGAGCTGGGGAGCTGTCAACAGTGCAGCCTCATGCCAGTGACAGCATCGTCAACCACAAGCAACCAAAATTCATCAAAAAACCCCAAATGTTTTTTAAATCTCATGATTTATCAGCCAGTGAGAAACAGTGGATTCTTTTTATTTGCTTTCTGGTCAACTGGCCTTTACATGGTGCTGGGGTCCCATTTTTATGCTTTTTTTTGTGTAGTTCCCAGCATAATGGGGTCCTGGGCCATGACTGGGGCTCATAGTTGCTAGAGTTACACAAAATAAAAACAACATGGTTGTGATGAATTGATCACTACACAACCAAGACTTCACCTGGTTACAGCTTTTCCACTTTTGATTTTTAAATGAAGGCTGAGGGACCCCAGAGGAAGAAACCAAGAAAAAGCCGGCTGCCCACATGCATTAATTTCATACACCCAGTGACCAGGGCCAAGGCACAAAGTGTAGGACAGGAAAGTCCTCCCAGCTCAACTCTATCCCTCTGAAGCGACACGTGCCTTGCTTTATATTAACTCCCTGACATGGGATTGGCTAGATCCAGGAAAAATGCTCCAGGAGGCTGGCCAAACAAATCTGTTTCTGCACAACTCCAAGGCAGGAGCCGCTGCCTAGTGAAGACATGGGTTTGGCCAATGACGCTGGGATGGCTTAACAGCGGTCTGCCAGCCAAGCTCAACTCATGATGTTGCAGAACACAGCACGCCCTGGCAGCCTTGGTCTGTGACTCGTAGCAGCATGTGAAATGACAAATCACAGCACATGGGGCTCCATCTTGATCCCAGCAGAACGCTACTTGGACTCAGCTGCAACCTTGCATGCGGGAGCTGTGGTCTCCATGGAGTGATGAGGGCAGCGAGAATGTGCTTACTTCTAGGAAAGGGAGGCTGCTGGAACATTATCAATAAGGCACTGGCCAGAACAGAGGTTGGCTACCTAGGCTCTGGCTCAGACTGCTGGCTTGAGATGTGATCATGTCCTCCATGCACAGCAGCTGGGAATGTTTGCCCCATGCCTCATCTAGTGGCAGAATTACTTTTACCTGTTTCGGCTGACAGACATAAGAACATACAAATAGCCATATGGGGTAAGACCAATATCCATCTAGCCCAGTATTCTGGCTTCTAACTGCGGCCAATGTCAGGTGACTCAGAGACAATAAATAGAAGAGGTAATCGACATGTGATCCATTCCATCAGCCATTCCCAGCCTCTGGCAAACAGCAATCACTTCCTAACCTGGTTAATAGCCATTTATGGACCTATCTTTCATGAACTTATCCAGTTCTCTTTTGAACCCTGTTATAGTCGTGGCCTTCACAACATTCTCTGGCAAAGAGTTCCATAGGTTGATTGTGCATCATGTGAAGAAATACTTCCTTTTGTTTGTTTTAAACCTCCTGTCTATTTTCATTTGGTGATCCCTAGTTTTTGTGTTATGAGGAGTAAATGTTTCCTTATTTACTTTCTCCACACCAGTTATGATTTTATAAACCTCTGTCATATCCCCCCAGTAGTCTTTCCAAGATGAAAAGTCCCAGTCTTATTAATCTCTCCTTATATGGAAGCTGTTCCATACCTTTAATCATTTTTGTTGCCCTTTTCTGTACCTTTTCCATTTCAAATATGTCCTTTTTGAGATGAGGTCACCAGATCTGCATACAGTATTCAAGATGTAGGCATACCATGGATTTATAAAGAGGCAATTCGACATTTGCTAATGATTCCAAACATCATTAGCTTTTTTGACTGCTGCTGCATGTTGAGTGAATGTTTTCGGAGAACTAACCACAATGACTCAAAGATCTCTTTCTGGAGTGGCAACAGCTAATTTAGAGCCCATCATTTTTATGTATAGTTGGAATTATGTTTTCCAATGTGCATTAGCTTGCATTTATCAACATTGAATTTATCTGCTCTTTTGTTGCCTAGTCATTCAGTTTTGTGAGATCCCTTTGTAACGCTTTGCAGTTTCCTTTGGACTTGGCTATCTTGAGTTTTGTATCATCTGCAAATGTTGTCACCTCACTGTTTACCCCTTTCCCCACATATTTATGAATATGTTGGGCAGCACTGGCCCCAACACAGCCCACTATTTACCTCTTTCCATTCTGAAAACTGACCATATATTTTTACCCTTGGTTTCCTATCTTTTAACCAGTTACTGATCCAAGAGAGGACTTTCCTTCTTATCCCATGACTGATTGCTTCAGAGCCTTTGGTGAGGGATCTTGTAAAGGGCTTTCTGAAGTACACTATCCACTGGATCACCCCTGTCCACATGCTTGTTGACTCCCTCAAAGAATTCTGATAGACAATGGTGAGGCATGATTTCCCTTTACAAAAGCCACATTGACTCCTCCCCAAAAAAGCACATTCATCTATGAGGCTGATAATTCTGTTCTTTACTATAGATTCAATCAGTTTGCCTGGTACTGAAGTTAGGTTTACCAGCCTGTAGCTTCCGGGATTGCCTCTGGAGCCATTTTTTAAAATTGGCATCACACTAGTTGTCCTCCAGTCACCCGCAGGGCCCCTGTGCTGCCCGCACTAGTGGGTGGGCTCTCTCTCTGCCTGGGCTGAGGCCCCTCCCCAGCCTATGGCTTTGGTGCTGGGCCCATGGGGCACGGGCCCCGGGTCCCCATGCCTGTGCACTGAGTCCCGAGCCAGCCTGGCCTGGCTGGGACCCGGAGCCAGTGTTTGGAGCCACCGGGGGTAAGGAGATTTTACAGAGGGTGAAAAGGATGCCTAGAACCAAACATTGGTTAAAAATTGTAGCCCCTTTGGGACCAGCCTCACAAGCCAAATGCACACATCAAGGATATGAGAATGGTGGAGAACCTCTGCCAGTGATTCAGTCTAAATGCAGTGGGAGAGTACTTGGGCTCAGATGTTCTGGGACCTTCTGATCCACACAAAACCAGAACAAACAGCCACGGGAATCACTGACGCTGACCTAGTCTGAGGCACAGAGAGTAAGAGTGAGACTGTGCCAGGCAACTGGCTGGCCTGCTGAGAGAGGGCCCCATCTTACCTCGGTCACTCTGGAAAGCTGGATGGTGTCCGTCGAGTTCTCGGAGCAGAGCACGCACGCTGCGGAGGATGTCTGACTCCACCTCTAGTGCAAAAGGAGGAAAAGGACATGAGCAATAACGCAGCTCTGCTGTTCTCTGGTAAATGCTGGAACACGGAATAGATCAGCTCATGCCTACTTTTTATTGCCTTTGTTTAGGGTAGGTAGAAAGCTAACTTTGTAATGATTACACAATGGGGGGACCTCAGAGATGGTCTCAATAGACTCAAGCCAAAATGTTCAGACCTGGTAACCAAGACTAAGCTGCTAAATCCACACAGTGAATTCCTTGAGCCGTACAGTAGTGGAAGGAGCAAAGGGTCTACGCAGAATTTTTGAAGCATCAGAAATTCTTCAGAGAATTGTTGAGAGTCTGAATTAAAAAAAAATGACTTGGCAGCAGCCCATCTGTAAATGAAGTTCCGAAACTCCTTTGTGTTCTGGTGTAGCATTAGCATTAATGGAGCAATGGCACCAGATGAGGGGTCGACCAGTAATGGGAAGTATCACTGCCGTAATAACTGCTCAGAAATTGGGGCTGGTGTGGAACATTCCCAAGCCAACAAATGTTCAGACAGAGCTCAGGGTGCAATATATTGTAGAGAACCTGGTCAGGACAGCATGTTAACAAATTCCATATTTGAAAGCCAGGAAATTTAGAGTTAAGCTCCTTTCAGAAACTCTAACTCTGCCTTCCCCACCTATCTCCATGAGGCACCTTTGTAGCCACCACACTTCAATTAAAAGAAACACACTCCTCACCTAAATTAGAAGCTTTTTTGTGGCAAGGACTTTCTCTTCTGTGATTGGACAGCCTCTAAAACAAGAGGAGCCTGGTCCACAACAGACTGGCACTCCTAGGCAATACATGCAATAACAACAATTGTACTGCCCCACCCAGCTGAGTGAAGTACAAACTCTCTCACCCACCACATAGGAGCCAGTTACATTAAGCATCTTGCCTGTTTCCTTCCATCTATGAGCCATCCTATCTTCCAACTGAGGTCAAGAAACCTTTCACATATTACCCTCTCTGTACAAACAGCTCCCTCTCCCACTCGCAATCCCACCAAGCCTGTCCCCACTGCCTGGTCCCCATTCCATATAAACCACAAACCGCCTTCCACTTTAAAAGCAGAAACACCTTTCATTACCATCTCTGTTTCCTTCCTGACGTAGTTCTGAGATTGCAACACTCACCTACAGCCATGTGTTGTGCTCAACCTGACAATATCCGCCCTGGACATAGTGTACCAGACCTCCCCCTACCCCATTTTCCTAAGCAAGCTAAAAAACACAGAGGAACCATAAGGCAACAGTAAATTCCCCAAAACTTTCTGTGAAACACAGGGAATTAAGGGCTGTGATAGAGGGGGCTCTGTAGGTAACAACCCATGAAACAGCTAAATACAGGAGAAAGCCTGGGCAGGAAACCTAGTAATTAAGTTAATAATCAAGGAACTCCTAGGAGGATAGAAAGTTTGGACCAGACATTCTAGGTAAATATGTAAACGTAATAGGGTGGGACAATTAAAATGGGTCTAATTAAAAGCCCATTGCAGTTAATGGAAAGATGCCCACTCATTTCAATGGGCTTAGGATCAGGCCCTACAGCAACATCAATTACATCAAACCCCAAACTCTGTGCTCCTCTGAACCCAGGCAGACAGCCGGCCACAGTATTACTTGTCAGCTTTGTTCTTGGGGAACCAAGGCATAGTATTCAGACTCTCTGATTCACCTGCCTCAGCCCCCCAGTCCCTGCTTGAACCAGAAACCAAAAGCAATGAACAGATAATGGGAGACACAAGTACACCCCTCCAAGCAAGGGTGAGAGGATTAAGGCAATTCCCCTAGCCTCATCTATATGGAAGATGTGAGAACTTGAAGATATCTCAATTAACACATGGTCAGCAGAGAACCGTATTTGCATCAAAGCTGGAACAAGAATTAGCATGCTGAATGAAGAACCAAGCTTCAAGGCAGGAATCACACTGAACTCTGGGATCAGCAAAATGGGAAAGCACTGCATGATGGGGAATCTCTGTTCCTGATGTTAATGAACCCACACCTGCTCTCACACAGCTCAGCAGTTATCAGACCAATTCTAGTAATAGATACTTTATTGCAGCATTTTCCAAACTGTGTTCTGTGCAAGGTGAATAGGTGGTCCATGAAAAAATTTCAATGCTAGCAATATTTTTCCTTCTAAAATATTAAATATGTAATTATGTGTGTATCAAAAATACTAAGGTATTTGAATAATAGATGATTTTCCTTCATTCTTCCCTCTTTACTATTGTTTGCTCTTTGTAAAATAAAAGACATCCCAAAAAACCTAACTCTTCTAAATCAACTTTTGAGCAAAACATGTGGCAGTTTTCCGGTCAATCGGCCTGTGCGGAGCCCCCCTGCACTGGGAGGGCGGGCAGGCCAGCCTAGAGAGTCTGGGCCCTGTACACCGGCCCCTCCCCTGGACCGGCTGCTCCACCTCGGGGGCGGGGTGTGTTGGCCCAGAAGCCAGGCTCTGTTTCCCTGTCCCACTCCTTGGCTGGCTATCCATGCTGGAGGCAGGGACAGCCAGCCCAGAAGCCGGGTTAGAGTCTGGGAGCGGACAGTGTGGGGCCCATGTAACCGCGGGGTTTGGGGTGGTCACCCCATTTCCCCTCTCCCCCCCAAGGATGGCTCTGTTTATATACCTGGCAATAAAATAACTTTTTTAATTAAGCTGGTTGCCAGACTCTCTCGAAACTTCACTTCTTTGTGTTCTTTCTGTCACTATATTGCACTGCAGCAACACTTCTTTTACCTAGCCAAAGATTCCTGCAGTGCCCCAAAATGCTCATCAAGGGGGTTACTACTAGAAAAAGTGTAGAGTGACAGCTTGGATAGGAACGTGCTGAACCTGTCGCATAGGAGGATGGCAGCTGGAAAGCAGTGCTCTGCTCAGCCTGTTGAGTCCTGGGGCATATAAAGGTGGTAGCAGAAACTGCTGTTTTGATCCAGCCTGATTGAGTCCAGGGGCATAAGGGGGGCAGCGGAAGTTTTGTTTTGACCTAGCCTGCTCAGACTTGTGCTCTATTCTGATGTGATGCCAGGGGCATATAAGGGTGGCAACTGAAAAGTGCTGTATATCCCAGCCTGCTGAATTCTGGGACATATAAGCGATCAGCTGAGAGTGCTGATAGGCCCGGTCCACTCAGACACACTTTGTTAATCTGTGAATGTGTATATGTGGGTGGTTATTTGAGTCTGGGGCTGGAGGAACTCAGTCCTGGGAAACTTAGGTCCTGCAGGGTAGCTCTGTTGGGAGGGAACTTGCAGAAGGAAGAAGTAAGTTCCATATGAAAACATAAATGACACAAGCAGTACATTAATAGAATTACAACATCTCTCCTCCTCCCCGGAAAGTAACCCTAATAAAGAAGCATACCCCATACCCTAAGGTGACGGGCAAATCTGCTAACAGCAGACCAGCATCAGGAGAGATTAGTGAGAGTTGTTAATCTCTAGATCTAATTTACTAACAGCTGGGAGAAGGCAGGTGTGAAGAAAGAAGAGAAATAATCTTCAAATGAAACAATTAATGTGGCTTTTTTCCGAAGCTGTAAAACCCTGCTCTAGGACCCCAGACATACCTTGCCTTTCTCTTCATCAAAATAATCCATTAATTAATTAAAAGGAGATAATGCCTTAAAATAATGAGAGATGATTCAGATTTGCCATGTTTAATTCTTTGCAAAGGGTCTTTATACTTTCACTTTCTACGGGAAAATGCAGAATGGAGTTTCTAGAACATTCCTTGACTCAGAACACTACAGAGTCGGTCTCTTAACCTGGGCCATAATGTGCATCCAGTTTCACTGATATGGACTGAACTGCAGCCTGTGATAATCCTGGAGTTCTATATTCTAAATTATGGGACTGAAAGCAACTCTATTGCTCCTAACACACTTATATACACAACCTGGCCCAAATTTACCATCCTCTGGAGATTTCCTTTTCTATAAATTTAATTACCACATTTTCTGCCACTTTTCTGGACTTCAGAAAAGCAGACTGAGTCCCGTGGGAAACTGATGAGCAGGATCCCCTTGGAAGCTAATACTAGGGGAAAAGGAGGCCAAGACAGCTGGCTGTATTTTAAAGAAACTTTACTGAGAGTGTAGGAACAAACCACCTGATGTGCAGAAAGAACAGCAAATATGGCAGGCGACCAGCTTGGATTAATAGACGTGTGGCTGGAAAACTGGTCTCTCTTACCAACAGAAGGTGGCCCAATAAAAGATATGAGTGCACTCACCTCATCTCTCTAATTGAAATATTTGCATGGTCACCCCTAAACTAAGGCTAATTATATATGGCTAGGTTATCAGGTATCCTGTGGTCTCTTTACTTCACTCTGGCAGCATACAGCGCTTGGTGGTTATGTCTACTATACAGATTTCTGATGGCATAGCTTTGTTGTTCAGGGGTGTGAGGAAATGTGATCCCTGGTGGCAGATCTGTGCCGGCAAAGCCCCTAGTACAGATGCAGGTATGCCAACAAAATTATGCTTTTGCAAGTATAGCTGCATTTGGAGTGATGGTGGAATAAGCTCTACTGGGAAAAACAGCTTTGCTGGTATAGCTGCATACACGCTAGGAACATTTTGCCAGTAAGGTATGCAGGCATAGCCATACCAGTATAGCATTTTTAATGTAGGCATGGCATTAATATAATGCGAATGTAGCTTAGCAACATAATAATAAATCATATTTATTCCTATTTCTATGGCTGTAGTGCCTAGGTGCTACATGGATACAGAACAAAGACACAGTGCTTGCCCCAAAGGGCTTATTATATTCCTCACTGGAAGAAGGAGAAACTATTCAGGTTGGAAGAAAACCCATTCAGTATTTTTACAAGTCTGTGGATTGATTCTTTTCTCGCAGATGCTATTGTAAATCAGAAATGAGTCCAGTTCAGTCAGCGGAGAGTCAGACCCGTGGACATTTAGGTTTGAGTTTTTCCAAAGCTCTCTTAAGGGATCCAGGTCCCAATTTCCACAGAATATAAAATGACTGGGAATCAGGTGACCAAGTCCACACTGGCAGATAGCAAACATTCCCATTCCCCTTTCCCTATACATGTATCCCAGAGCAGATGCACAGCACCTCAGCTAAGGGTACTTCTGTGAAGGAATCCTTCAGCTAAGGCCTCTTGAGTTAAGGAGCTGTTTGCTGAGGCCACGTTAGCAAAGAGAGAAAAGGTGAATGAGGAGTGTCTTTTACAGGGCCAGCAAGAGACAACTTTCAAGCTCCATAGAGCTCCTCCTGAGATCAGTTCTGTGGAGCTTGAAAGTGTCTCTCTTTTCACAACCCAAACTGGTCCAATAACAGGTATTACCACACCCACTGTGTCTCTGATACGCTGGGACCAACACTGCTACAGCAACACTGCAAAGAACCTTAGCTAAGGACACGTTTACTAAGGAGCCCTGCATTAAGCATTCCTCAGTTAAGGAGGAAGAGTAAGATTGCTACACCTCCTAGACAGGGGTTGGCAACCTTTGCCACCCGTTATGCTGTCCTCTCCTCCCTGACCCTCAGCCAGTGCCAGCAGCCCTCTCTGCCAAGAAAAAGCAGCTGCCACCTGAAAATTCAGCAGCAGCCACAGCTGGCAGAGGGGTAGGGATGACAGATGTCCCCAGGCATGCTGTGGAAAGCAGCTACCCAGAGTGGCTCCTCTCAATGGTGTGAGGTCCCCAGGCACACTGTGGAAAGAAGCCACCCAGAGCGGCTCCTCCCCAGGCACACCAACAAAACGAGCCGCTCTGGGTGGCTGCTTTCTGTGGCATGCCTGGGGACCCTGCCCAGACTGCCATCAAAAGGAGCCATTCCAAGCAACTACTTTCCGAAGCATGTCTGGGGATCCCACCCCAGCTACCACCAAAAGGAGCTGCTCCAGGCGCTCCATGGCCAAGGTCAAATTATCACAGGGGCTATAGGGGCTTAAGCACCATGCCCCAGCTAAAAAAGGGGCACCAGGCTCCAGCCCCTCAAATCCCTGCAACGATAATCCGGCACATGCCTGGCTCAGTGCCAGCAGGGCAGGAGCGCTGAGAGACTGCTACCCTGCCAACACTGCGGGTGGGTGAGGACCTGGAGCCAGAGGCCAGGCTCTGCACTCCACTCTGCCCCTGGGCCAGCTGGTCCACACCTGGGCACGGGGCAGGGCGGGGCAGGACAGCCCCTGTTCACTCTGCCCAGGGGGTGGAGCAGGCTGGTTTGCATGCCATGTGCCAGCTGCCCCCCCACCCCCTACCCCTGGGCAGATTGGCCAGAGTGGGGCCGGGGTGAGAGTGTCCTCTGGCCTCAGGGCCCCACCCCTCCAGCAACGGGGGTCCCCACGGTTGGGGAGACAAGTAGGGGGGCCACATAGTGGGAGGCAATCCGGGGCCCCCAGGCTGGTTAATCCAGTCCTGTCTACAGCGGGTCTGGGACCCCCTCCCCAGAGCTGCTGCCAAAAGGAGTGACCCAGAGTTGCTTTCTGCAGCAGGAGCAGTAATTTTGGCGGCATCAGAGAAGGCACTGCATGCTGTTCCAAATGGGTTTGCATGCCATTCTTGGCATGCATGCTAGGCGTCGCCTACCCCAGTCCTAGGATGACCTGTGGTATGCTCCTTGCTTTCCAGTTAATTGTAAGGATGAGCCAGTAAGGAACCAGCTGGCTTTGTTGTATTTTCTGTCCCTGTTTCCTTGGCTTAGCTCCAGCACTGATTGATAGCTGAATGCCAACTTCACGGTACAGTGTTACCGTAACCAAATGTGCATAGTGATGCGTGTCCTGCAATTACAGCTACATTTTCCCAGAGGTGCTTAGAACTTTGTCAAACCTTTACCTCTCAGGCTGAAATTTTCCATGTTTGGTCTTGGGCCCAAATCAAATTTTCTCAGGAAGCCTGAGTGAAAATGGTTGAGCCATTTCTGAGAGCCCAGAGGCTTTGGTCATTATAAGCAAATATCCATTTTTGCACTCTGTGTGATCAGCTCTAGTACTGGGGGTAAATGAGAGCAGAACCAGCACCATAAATCTGAATAGTGAATCTAAGCTAGAGGCTCAAACTGCCCTGTACAGACAGCCAGCAAAAGGTCTTTGTTTTGCATAAGTCCCACTCAGATGCTCTTCTGAGGATATAAGTGGGACTCGTAAAGACACTGAGCTGCGTTCAATCCCCTGCTCTGCCACAGGCTTCCTGCATGGCCCTGAGTGTCACTTAGTCTCCCTGTGCCTCAGTTCCCCCATCTGTGCAATGGGGATAATCTTTCTTTTGTCTGTTTCAGTGTGAACTCGCAGGGGCTGGTTGTCACCGAGTGTTTGCATGGCACCTAGCACAATGGGGTCCTGGTTCCAACTGGGACCTCTAGATGCTACAGCCACATAGTTACTAACAGCTTACGAGATGTATTAACCTGTGTGCAGTATGCAGGGGAATACCATCTCCACTTTATGCATGGGGAAATGAAGGTACAATGAAAGGATGTGAAATGGGACAAGAACCCAGCCCCACAAGCAGCCTCCCTCTTTGGCTGCCAGCCCAGCACCTTAGCAGTGCAGCCTCCCTGGGCATCCTGGAGTGAATGACTGGTGAGCAGCCCACCCCAGTCCCAGTGCAGCAGGATAACCCCCCTCGTCACGAGGTAGGCTGACTTCTCACCCAGCCTCTCTCTCTGCTGAAGAGCACAGGAGAGCGAGAAGGCGGGGCCAGCTTGTCTTTCTCTGCTGCCTCGGCCCACCCGGCCAGAGAAATGGCTGGGATCACAGACCTGTGTTCTCCATGAATGGGCAAGGGACAGGCGTGTCTGTCTCAGCTCTTCTCGGACAGCGGGGTGAGCGGGTGGCAGTCTCTGACTCAGCACTTGCATGGCCTTGCGTCCTGTGTCTCACCTGCAAAACAAGAGAGCCATGGGGATCAGGCTTGCCCAGGTGTGAAAATAAGGGGGGGAGGGGTGAAAATTGGGAGATGACACTGAAATGTGCAGCCAGGGTCCCAGGAGAGCTCAGCATCCACCAGGGAGCCAACAGGCCCCATTGCCTCCTTGTTCAAGCCTCAGTAGGGGCCAAGGACAGAATGGGCCATGGAGGAGTCATGCTTTGTCACTGCCCATGCAGCACAGCTGTTAGTCTCCCAGGCAGTCAATCTGCACTGCTCACCATGGGTGCATCTACACTTACAAATTAAGTTGACTTAAGGAGGTTTAAGTCGACTTAAACTACTCCGCGTCCACACTGGGCTTTCCTTAAGTCGACTTAAGGAAACATTAAGTCGACTTAATAACACTTCGAATTAGGTTGATTTAAGCCAGTGTGGACGGGGATTAGCACCTAAATCCACTTTATTAAGTCGACTTAAAGTGTTAAGTCGACTTAATAAGGTCAAAAAGGGGGTTTGTCTACACTTGAAAAGTTAAGTTGACTTTTGTTAAGTCGACTTAACTTTTCAAGTGTAGCCATAGCCCATGAGAGGTCTCCCTATTGGTCTCTTACTTAAATCTCCTCAGAACTGCAAGCTTGTCTTAGTGCTCAGGCCCACTGCAGCATCCCAGAGGTAAGGGGAGGGGCAGAAGAAGGCTTTCAACTCACACCCCTCTGCACAATCCCCAACGCCACGTGCAGGCCTACCGGAGATTGGTCCTGGCTGGTGTCCCCAGCACTGGACACCTGGACTTGCCCTGCACAAGGGGCTGCTCACACCATCTGCTCCATGAGATGCACCCCACCTGCCCCATCTCATCACCCTTCAGATCTCACCATTTATCCTGGTGTTAATCAGGTATCACTCCAGTGAAGTGCGTGGGGCTGATTCTCCTTTGCCCTGCACCTCACCAAGTCTTTCACATGAGTGCATGCAGGTGTGAATGTTACCATCCTGCTCTGCTAGTGCTTTCCATCCAGTTTGCGCTGGTGGAAATGATGGCAGAGGGGAACAGGGAGTGGGGCCTAGCAGAGATATTCTGGTGCACCAGCTTGTCTAGGTTAGGGTCTAACCTGTTCCCTATGCATTTCAGTGGCACGATATCAACACGTCCCGCCAGTGCCACTCACTCAAAGTCTGTTTGCCAGAGGGCTCAGCTCATATGCTGACTGAAGGAGGAGAAATGAATAGATGCTCACGGACAGGAGATTTCTCCCAGCGGAAGGAGGGGTGGAGAGTTTCTGTGAGACCCTATGTCAGCCCATCCTTGAGGTGAATAGCATTATCTCTGCTTTATACGTGGGGAAAAAGAAACCCAAAATAGTTAAAAGACCTCCCCAGAAAGTAAGTGCTAGAAGCAGGCATTGAACGCAGGTGTCTGGGCACCCAGCCAGGACAGCACACACCCCACGAGGCCACTCTCTGCCAAGTCCAGTCTTCAGCTGACTTGGAAAAGTGAGAAGCCTTATTTCAGCTCCTTACAGTGCTTCTGTGACCCGGATTGTGGCTCCTGTTAGGTGCCTGTCAGGGATGTAAATTATTTGATTTAAGGGGTGAATCCCGCCTTCCCCCACCCCCTGCCTACACATCATCTACCTCTGTGCAGCAGCTGGCCAGATGCAATGTACAAAGCAGGTCCCTGACTAACAGCACAGCAGAGGGCAGCCTGGCCTACCCAGGTCTCTGTACTGGCTGACACACTACCTGGGAGAAGCAACACCACAGCCATGGCACCTCCTAATCACACTCTAGTGTTTGAGGGAGCCAGAGGCCTCGAGGCACCTTTCCACACAGCTCCTGCTGTGCTCTGTCAGGATTTTGCAAGGCTCCAAGAGAGGAGCCGACCAGAAGCCTGATGGCTTCCCCTGGCCCTGGCACCAAGGCCTCATTGTTCTCTTCAGAGACAAGGGAAAAAACAAATGGAAAAGGAAGGAAGGTAGCTTTGTCCACGTCACGCCGCCATGCTCACTCGGGCTGTCATGGCTCAGGATGGCCGAGGATGGGACTAGAGGTTCATGCTGCAGAGCACTGGTGAGGGTGTGCAGGAACAGGGCGGAAGTAGCAGGGTGCTGGAGACTGGAGTGTCAGGGAGGTCTGGGGATCAGACTGAGGAGCACCGGCAGAGCTGAGTGCGTGTAGAAGGTGAGCCTAGGAACAGGATAGCAGGGGAGACTGTGCGTTGGGACTGAAGGGCAGGACCAGTCTGTACTCAGCTTTAGCGAGTGCTGTCAGCCACTGGCTATTACAAATGGGCACAGAGAATGGAAGAAGGAATTCAGCCGGCCGCCTGTCCGCATGCCAGCCTCCCTGTCCCAGGCAGCAAGTGATGTGAGAATCAGAGGTGGGAATGAGGGAGCTGCAGTCGAGCATCAGGAGAACTCTTCATGCAGAGCAGACGCACGCTGCTCAAACTCCGCAGTAGTGTGGCCTGGCAGCCAGAGAGTGACTGGGGATCTCTGTCTGTCAGAGTAGGAATGCTTGTTTGCTCTAGGTGTGAAAGTACTGTGGTCACACATGCCTGCACAAACACAGAGAAAACCTGTTCCATTGCCCTCCAGACATCTGCTCTGCCCAGGAAAGGTCTGACACACTCACCCAAGGACTATCACTAAGAGCCATCAGTCCCACAACCCAGAGCCAAGCCCTTTGATCTTGTCTCACATACAGGCCCATCCTCACAGAACATAGGGTTTCCACATAGGGATCATGGGGTAGGGGAGAGACAAGCGTAACCGACAGGGCTTTAGCTTCTCAGTCTGGGTACCTGGCTCAGAGAAAGGATGTTGGCTGGCCCTCAGTACAGACCAAGGCCACAGGGGAGAAGGCTGCGCAGGTGAAAGAGGGCAGGAGGATACTCAGCTTGGCATGCTGGTGAACCACAGACTCCCAGAAGGAGTGAGATCAGACCAGGGACGGGGCATCTGAGGGCTCCTCTTGTTTCCAAAGATCTGTAACTGCCAAGTAGTTCAGGAGCCAAGTTTCTTTGCTAGGCCTGTGTTCCTTGCTTTTCTGCCTGATTGTCCCCAAAGGGGATAGTTAGTAAGAAGGCCAGAATGCCCACAGCCCCAGTAGAATTCTGGGGGTACATGTATCAGTTATTGGGGGGCTCAGATGGCCTCAGCCACTTGTTTCAGGGTCTAAAGAGGCAGCTGCCCCATAGATGTGTGCCTTCTCTTAGTGCTGAATGGTACAGCAGGGTATAGAGAAGGAACATATGCCCCATTCATTGGGTCCAGCTTGTTCCATACTGTGACTTGCAGGACTGGCGAGGGGGAAAAGTGGGGGGAGGGAAAAGTGGGGGGAGGGAAGGACAGATAGAACATCACCAAGAGATTGAATTTGGAGAGGTCCATCCAGCCAAAGGAGCTGGGGAGAAGGGATTATAATTTAGGGCCCAATCCTGTGAACAAGTACTTGCTGTCATTGTGGTTTAGGCATGGAGTGAGTACCATGTGGTGCTGGGCTGCTCTGGATCTGTCTGCTGACTCATTGAGCATGTGCTCCTGTTCAGGCGATAAAACATTTCCTGCAAAACCTGTGGTTTGCAAAACCCATCCCATTCCCGCTAGCCTTTATTTCTGGCTCCAGGCACGGGTAACCAGACCTGGCTCTCTGCTGTTCATGCTGACCTTCACTGCACCCAGGCAGCAGGTAGCATAGCTTTGGAAGCACACTGCACCAGCACAAAAGAGCTTCCAGTGCTAATGGCTGCATACATTGTTCCTAGCAGCAGATGGAAGAGCCGAGAGAAGCAGAGGCAAAGGTCCTTCCTGGGCTCAATTGCTAATAAACCCCACCTGTCTCCATGCAGCCTGGTTATGCTTGTCTAGGACCCAAAGCAGGGAAGTAGTCACTTTGCTTTTAAGTGCCTCAGTTTCCCAGTCAGCAAAGTAGGGGACAATACAGTTTCTCCCACACACGGGCAGTTCCTTGGTGTAATTGATTCATGGCTGGAAGTCCTGTGAGGCCCTCAGAGGGAACGCAAAGAACTAAGCGTTATGATTAAGTAAGTCAAGCCCTTCACTCTCCCAAGCCCTGAGTGGAACGCAGTCTCCAACTGCAGCAGCACTTCTAAGAGCACACACTGCTGCTCTGTTGAGATTTCTGGAGAGCGTTGCCACATGCCCGGCCACCCTCCTTATCTTGCTCAGGCTGGCCTTCAGCTTCGCTGCAGCTCAGCGCACTTCACTTTTCTACTTCTCCTTTGTCTTTGTGATCCTGTGAGTTGAGAGGGGCCCTTGGCCACAGATGACAACACAGCAGCATTACAAGAGCGTTACTGAAGAGATTTGGTAACCGCCAGATACTGCCTCGGAACAACACACTCGAGAGACATGCGGTCTAGTCCTGAGCTTATTCCTGTGTGGACCCAATGAGAGAAGCCAGGCTAATGACCAGTAACTAATCCTTAAAATGGGCAGAAGCTCATGAGGCATGTTCAGAGTCACTTTCCTCGCTATATCTGTGTCTCAGAAGCTAAAATTAAATGTCCAATGAGAGTCATTTACCAGGAGACATGTGTGCTTAAACCAATGATGAGCCAAGGGCCCCTTGCTGTCTTGATATTTTCTTCTGTTCTATTTTTAAGCTGCTTGTCAAGTGCATGCAGTGAATAGAGCCATCGCTACTTCCTCTTGGTTACCTCTTATTTTGACCACACAGGCAACAAATAGCCCAGTCTCCTGAGCTCATGCTGCTCAGCTCTATCTAGAAAACTGCAGATCATAAGCTAAATATATGCTTCTCTCCCTCCCTGGTACTACACCCTAACCCAGTGCAGGAAAGCAGCAAACTTTCTTCGGGTCCATCCCATGGAAGAATGCCTAAAACCATCCTTTCCTCTCTTCTTCATGGAAATGGTCAGAGGGCTTTTGAAAGAACTAGCTAGCTGTAAAAACTGTTCTACCTAACCCTGGTCACAGAAAGACCACATCTTCTATAGCCTCACTGCAAGTATGAGGGACTGCCCTGCTGGGGTAGATGCCCCACTGCCAGGCGAGACTCACAAAGGCTGTCCAAAGAACAAGTTCCCATTCCTTATTAAATGCATGGTCCAGCTTCTAGGCCATGGGTGGAACGTGGCTCTAGAGGCCAGGGGTCTGGACAGTAGTGAAAGAACCTTATTTAATGCTTCCAATATCACCAAATCTTAGCCTTCTGAAATCACTTGGGCCACATTTTCAGACTTTTCTATTCAGCCACACAGGTTAGAACCATAATTTATTTTGTTTTAAGTGGAGAGTCTCCCAAAGTCACATGATTCTAGGAACAGCGGCTTAAGGAAAAACACTTGGCATTGCAAGATTTGTGTTAAAATCCCCAGTTAGCAGGTCCATTCTTCTGTGTGATTTTCTTTTTAAAGAGTGAATTTACTGCTGGAAAAGGTGCCAGACCATCAGACCAGGAGACTTGAATACTCTTATTATTTGCAGAGCAGGTTCTGAATGGGCAATTCTTCTTCATATTCCTACACCCATTGATCTCTCACCCCCTAGAGGATTTTCCAGGCCATGAGATGCTCATGGCAATGTCTATCAAGAATTACAATTACTGCTAATGTTGCTGGTGGGTTTTTCATAATCAAATCTCACCTACAGAGGTTGTTTGACCAAATTTACAACCCACTCACAAACCATGGGTGTCTTGATTTAGAAAAGAGTTCCAAAAAGCTTTATAGATAGGCATTCCCCTTCATTCTGAGAGGTTGCACAAATTTAAAACTTCGGACTCCCCCAGTTGTAAAAACAAGAACAAGAATCTTTAGTGAAGCTGAAAGTTAGTGAGCAATCCATGTTTCTTCTAAATTAAAGCATTGTTTTTCCAAGGGAAATTTAATTTAAAGTGCAGCTCCACTCTGAACGCCACTCCCCCATGTTTTTAGTTATATGTTAATTTAGACAGATTAGACCAGTGGTTTTCAAACTTTTTTTCTCAGGATCCAGTTAAAAAAAATCATTTATGCCCACAACCCAACAATTACACCTTTCAGCAATGCATTCCAGTCTTTTGGCAGTGGCATCAGGGGGTGTCATGACCCTGTACCTGAGGGTCTGTGACCCAATACTGGGTCCCGACCCATAGTTTGAAAGCCACTGGATTAGACACACAAGATGGGCCACTCTACCTTGAATAGACCCTTACAATATGTACTAACTACTTATGCTAAACAGTTTGTTCCACCTTACATTTTGCTTCAATGCTAGGAGCATCTTTTCCAAGACCCAAAGAAAAGCTCTGTGTGGTTTAAAAGCTTGTGTACTTTTTTTTCTTGTTCAGTTTGCAGGGGCTGAGTGGTGGAGAGAGATCAGCTGACCCCAGTTTGGGGTGGGGCTTTCCTGATGAAGGTGCTATAAAGGCAGCCACTCCAGGAGATAGTGGCACACAGAGGCAATCAACAGGGCTATGAACAGGGGTGGGTGGGGGGATTCTTGTATTGCTTTGCTTGTGGGGTTGGGGTTTATTTTGTGCAGACTGGGAATAAGGGAAGCAATATGGCAGATACAGAGGCAACCACGGTAGATGCTCAAGCAGGAGAAGCAATAGCAAAGATGACAGGATGTGGAAGCTGCGGGATGTACTTGATCTTGAAGGGATTGCCTCCAAGGACCTTTATGTGCATGAAGTGCTACCTCATAAGGTTGATGGAGGAGAAAATTTGGGGATTAGAGATGCAAGTGGAAACTCATTGAGTTTAGAAGGGGTTTTGAACAACTGATGGAGCAGACAGGTGAGGAGGTTTTAAGAGAAATGCCAGACCTGCAGATGGAAGCAGGACAATCAGACTGTGAGGGCAGAATACCGGGAGATGAAAGTGGCTGGTGGAAGCATGTGACTGTGAGAAGGCAGCAGAGGAAAAGATAGTGCTCAGAAACAGGTTTGCTGGGTTAGCAAATGAAGGAGCACAGCATGTGGTGACTGACAGTGGGACTGCAAGTTAAAAGAGAATAGCAATTAGTCCTATCCAAAGAGGGGATGAGCCAGTGGAGATTCCTCCCAGTAAGAGCCCTAGAAGGACTCAGTAGTGGATGCAAACCATTGCAGAGAAAAGCTGTAGGACTGAGGACTTGTGACCGGAAGAAAATGGGGATAGGCTAGTGAATCACACTGTTGTGAGGAAGAGGCAAGTCTATGTGATTGGGGACTCCTTGTTAAGAAGGACAAACAGGCCTATAGCCAGAGCTGATCCAAAGAACAGAAGGGTATGCTGCTTGCTGGGTGCAAAGATATGGGATGTCGATCAGAGGCTGAAGAGGATCTTAACGGGAGCTGGAAAGAATCCTCTGATTGTCCTTCATGTGGGTACAAATGATGTAGGTAGATTCTCACTGGAATGTATCAAAGGTGACTATGCCAGGCTGGGGAGGACTCTCAAGGAAATAGAGGCTCAGGTGAGACTCTCAGGAAATAGAGGCTCAGGCTTTAGTGGGATTCTGCCTGTCCCTAGAGGAGGACAACAAAGGTGTGAGAAGACCCTGATGATAAACAGATGGCTCAGGCAGTGGTGCTATAAGGAGGGCTTTGGCATGTATGGTCACTGGGAGGCATTCATGGACAGAAGACTGTTCTCTTGGGATGGACTGCACCTGAGTAGGGAGGGAAACCGACTTCTGGGAGGAAGATTAGCACAACTGATCAAGAGAGCTTTAAACTAGGGAGTCGGGGGAGATGCCTGAATAATCTCTGCGCCTGATATTAATGTTGAGAAGGAGGAAAATGAAATAAGAAAGGACACAGAAATAGGGAGCAGCATGGAGGTTAGGAGGAAGGGTAGTGTAAATGCTAGTCTAGTGAGAGATATTGTCTGTAGAATGACCGTGCTGAATCAGGCAAAGAACATGAGTGAGGCCAAGTAGCATAAACTAAAATGTTTATATGCTAACATGAGTAGCCTCGGTAACAAAATAGAGGAACTGGAGCTACTGGTAGAGGAAGTGAGACCAGATATTATAGGGATAACTGAAACATGGTGGAATAGTAGTCATGACTGGTGTACTGGTATTGAAGGCTATGTGCTCTTTAGGAAAGACAGATATAAAGGCAAAGGTGGGGGAGTGGGACTGTATATCAATGAGGAGGTAGATTACAGGGAAATGCAAAGAATTGGAATTAACAGGACAGAATCAATCTGGGTAAAAATCACATTGGGGAAAAAAGCTACTAAAGTTTCTCCTGGAATAGTGCTTGGAGTGTGTTACAGACCGCTGGGATCTGATTTAGACATGGATAGGGACCTCTTTAAGGAAGTTAATACTATCAGGAACTGTGTGATTATGGGAGACTTTAACTTCCCAGATATAGACTGGAGGACGTGCTATAAGAGGGCCCAGATTTTCCTGGATGTGATAGCTGATGAATTCCTTCTCCAAACAGTTACTGAACCAACGAGAGGGGATGCCATCTTAGATTTAGTACTGATGAGTAGTGAGGACCTCATAGATGAACTGGTTGTAGGGGACAACTTGGGTGCAAGTCACCATGAGCTAATTCAATTCAAACTAATTGGAAGGATAAACAAAAATAAATCTGTGACCAGGATCTTTGACTTTAAAAAGGTTAACTTTAGAAAATTAAGGGAATTAGTTGGGGAAGTGGACTGGACAGAAAAACTCAGGCTTGGAATCGCTTCAAATCAAAGTTGCAAGAACTATCTGAAGCCTACATTCTGAGGAAGGGGAAAAAATTCATAGGCAAGAGCTATAGCCCAAGCTAGATGTGTAAGCATCATAGGCTATGTCTACACTTGAAAATTTAGGTTGACTTTAAGTTGACTTAGTTAAGCTGACTTAGTGAGTCTATGCCTAAATTTTAAGTCGACTTAAGGGAAACTTACAAAGTCGACCTAGAGCGTCCACACTGGATGCCTAGGTTGACTTCTAGGGGCTAGGGGGACCTAGGGCAGGTCCATGGGGGCAGAGGGGGCACCCCTTGCCCAGTGCCAGGGGGCTCAGCCTTTGCCCCATTGTACATAGGTTCAATGGGGCAAAGGCGGACAGGGACCCTGGCAGGATGAGCAGGGCTCTGCCCTGCCCTGTGGGGGGGCATGCCAGGCTCCCCCTGTGTCCCCCCGGCAGGGAGGGCATTGGTGTAGTCCTGAGGTAGCCCTAAATCGACTTAGGGCTACCCCATGTCTACACTGGCTTAAGTCGAAGTAAAAGGAGGTGTTATGAAGTTGACTTAAGGAAACTGTAGTGTAGACATGGGGTAAATTAAGCCGACTTAAGTAAGCTTAAATCGACTTAATTTTCAAGTGTAGATGCACCCTTCATTAGAAGGAAGCACAGAGCCTACAAGGAGTGGAAAAGGGAGGCATCAGCAAGGAAAGCTACCTTTTGGAGGTAGAGTGAAAAAGGCAAGCTGAGCTGGACCTTGCGAAGGGAATTAAAGCCAATAGTAAAAGGTTCTTTAGCCATATAAATAGGAAGAAAACAAAGAATAAGTGGGACCATTAAAAACTGAGGATAGGGGTGGAGGTCAAGGATAATCTAGGCATGGCTGAATGGCTAAATAAGTACTTTGCATCTGTTTTAATGAGAGTGAAGATGAGCTGGGGGATAGAAGTAGGGAAGCTAATGGGAACGAGGTCACAAAAGTGGAAATTACCATACTTGAGATAGAAGCCAAACTTGAGCTGCTGGATGAGACTAAATCAGGGGACCTGGACAAACTCCATCTGAGGATATTAAAGGAAGTGGCTCATGAAATTGCCAGCCCATTAGCAAAGATTTTTAATGAATCTGTAAACTCGGGGGTTGTACCGTATGACTGGAGAATTGCTAATGTAGTTCCTATTTTCAAGAAAGGGAATAAAAATGATCCGGTAACTACAGGCCTGTTAGTTTGACCTCGGTAGTATGCAAGATTTTGGAGAAAATTTTAAAGGAGAAAGTATTTAAGGCTATAGAGGATAACAGTAACGGTGATAAAATACAACATGGCTTTATAAAAGGTAGATTGTGCCAGACCAACTTGATCTCCTTTTTTGAAAGAATAACAGATCCTTTTTTTTTTTTCTTAGATAAAGGGAATGCAGTGGATCTAATTTACTTAGATTTCAGCAAGGCATTTGAGACAGTTCCACATAGGGAGTTATTAGTTAAGTTACAGAAGATGGGGATTAATATCAATATAAGAAGGTGGATGAGGAACTGGTTAAAAGGGAGGCTACAGCAGGTCATACTGAAGGGTGAACAATCAAGCTGGAGAGAGGTTACCAGTGGAGTCCCTCAGGGATCGGTCCTGGGACCGATCTTATTTCACCTTTTTGTTACTGACCTTGGCACAAAAAGTGGGAATGTGCTAATAAAGTTTGCGGATGACCCCAAGTTGGGAGGTATTGCTAATACAGAGAAGAATCGGGATACCATACAGAAAGATCTGGATGACCTTGTAAACTGGAGTATCAGGAATAGGATGAAAACTAATAATGGGAAGTACAAGGTCATGCATTTAGGGACAAACAACAAGCATTTCTCCTATAAGTTGGTGACGCATCAGTTGGAATGGACTGAGGAGGAGAAGGATCTGGGAGTACTGGTTGATCATAGGATGACTATGAGCCGCCAATGTGATGTGGCCCTGAAAAAAGCTAATGCGGTTCTAGGCTGTATCAGGAGAGGTATTTCAAGTAGAGACAGGGCGATGTTAGTGCCACTGTACAAGGCACTGGTGAGACCCCATCTGGAATACTGTGTGCAGTTCTGGTCCCCCATGTTTAAAAAGGATGAATTCAAATTGGGACAGGTGCAGAGAAAGGCTACAAGGATGGTCTATTGAGTGGAAAACCTGCCTTATGAGAGGAGACTCAAGAAGCTTGGCTTGTTTAGCTTAACCAAAAGAAGGCTGAGGGGAGATATGATTGCTCTCTATAAATACATCAGAGGGATTAACATCAGGGAGGGAGAGGAATTATTTGAGTACAGCACCAATGTGGACACCAGAACAAATGGTTATAAACTGTCCATCAAGAAATTTAGGCTTGAAATTAGACGCAGGTTTCTAACCATTAGAGGAGTAAAGTTCTGGAATAGCCTTCCAAAGGGAGTTGTGGGGGAACAAACCATAACTGTTCAAAACTGAGCTTGATAAATTTATGGAGGGGATGGTATGATAGCCTGTTTTGGAAATTGACTGATCTTTGGCTACAAGTGGTGGATATACAAGTGGCCTAAGAAGGGAGGGTACCTGGGGTGGGTTCTCAGTTATTACAGAGAATTGTTTCTTGGATAACTGGCTGTTGAGACTTGCTCAGGGTTTAACTGATCGTCATATTTGGGGTCTGGAAAGAATTTTCCCCCATGGCTAATTGGCTTGGGCTCTGGGGGTTTTTCGCCTTCCTCTGTAGCACAGGGCATGGCTCACCTAATGGTGAATTCTCTGTATCTTAAAGTCCTTAAATCATGATACAAGGAGGTAAATAACTCAGTCATAGATTGGGGGCCTATTGCTGAAGTGGGTGGGTGAGGTTTTGAGGCCTGCATTTTGCAGGAGATCAGACTAGATGATCATACTGGTCCCTTCTGACCTTAAAGTCTATGGCTAAACTTACAAAAGCTAGTTTGAATTAGTTAATTTATACTAACTAATTTGAACTAATTTTAGTTAGTTCAAATTAATTTAAACTAGCATAGCCCCACTAGAATGCTAGTTCGAACTAGCCATGGCCATGCAGGGTACTTGCTTAGTTCGAATTAGTCATTGCAGGAAGGTCAATCTGTCAATTAGTTTGAACTAAGCAGTTAGTTCGAACTAATATGGCCACATTTGACTTGGTTAGAATTAATGGATCAAATTAATTGTTAATTCAAACTAAGCAATTGTCCTTCCTGAATAGTTTATACCCATCCATGACAGTGCTCTATTCATGTGAGTTACCCCACCACATGTATGCTTGCATGCAAACCTACAAGCACATATATAAAACTGCATATATAGATACACATGAATATATGTATGATCTATATATGTATGTGTATACACATATGAATGTGCATGTATGGATACCAACACTTATTCATACATGCACACATATAGCCAGGGATCCATGCACACTCCCACACATGCACACAACAAGTGCAGCAATACATACACTAAAGTGGAGTAAAGTAACCTATAAATTCATGAATGAATAACAAGTAAATAAGAGCAGTCCTGTAGTTCCAGTCCAGATGAAGTGAGAAGCTTTTGCTCAAAGGGAAAAGTCACTCCTAGCAAGCAGCACCCAGAGTCACAGCCCTGCAGCAACATGGGAATCCCAGGAGTCTCACAGGACCCATTGACATAATAGCAACATGGGTAAAAATGCATTGTGTTGTGACTGAGTGGGCAAAATAAACAGTGTGTGGTAATTTGTGGGAAAACACTAAATCTCTCACCAGTTTAACAAAAGTAGCCTACTTGGGAAATTGCTAATTATTTTGTTTGAGCTTCTCTTTCCTGTAAGTGTTTATATATCTATATATATTAACCAACCTTTTTATTTTTAGTAGCATTAGGGAATCTGTATCTCTTGCAGGATTTATGGGATTTAAGCTTTTTGCAGGTGGGAGCAGGATTAAAAAAAAAGTAAAACAATGTGGAAACAGGTGGGAATGGGTTTTGTGGGGCAGGACGGGAGCAGGACTAAAAAAAATTAGTTCCGTGCTGGGCTCTACTCAGGATGTCTGTAATGAATGGATGGGGTATGTCAGGGCTTCTACTGAGGATGCTGAGATGCTGCTGGAATTTGTGCCTTGGAAGAGCTGGCTGAAAACCAGAATTCCTGTTTCAATCAAGGAAGTAGCCAGCTCCTGTTTTCTGGCTGGGCTCCTGAATCTGCAGGGTTGGCCTGGCCTAGGGCAGCTTCCAGTCATGTGACCAGAAGCTGCCCAAGAGATGCTCCAGTTGCTAGGTAACAAGTGGAGCCAGAGCTGTGAGAGGAGGACAGAAGGGGAGAGGTGCTGCAGCTGCCAGGCACTGTGGTGGGTGGCCCTCATCTCAAGGTGGGTGGGCCCTGGCCTACCTGTGGTTACACCCCTGGTTTCAACATTTTAAAATTTGTTTTCATTCCAAATGGGAACAGAAACTAAATATTTGCCAAATTCTGAAAACTTGGTATTTCAAAACCAGTTTATTTTATGTGACATTTCATCCAAATCAATAGGATTTCTTGAAATGTTTTGGCTTAGTCAAAATGGAATTTTGTGGCAGAAAACTGTTTCAAGGGGGAATTTTCAATCAGCTCTATCCCTTGGACTGGCAGCTACTCAGATATCAGCCACTAAAATAAAACATCACACCTGATAGGGAACAGATGGGATCTGGGGTAGAGGACAGGAGGAGTCAGTGGAGGTGGACCCTGCCCAGCCAATGCCTTCCTTGCCCTTCTGCCAGGAGAGCACCTCTGCCTCCATCTTCTCTCAGGAGGGTGCTGGCACGCCCTCTGATCTCCACAGTGCCCAACGATGGCCTCTCCATTGCAGCTTGTGTGACGGGAAAGGCCCAACTTCCCTCTGTTCCCATATACTATAGCTGAGCTCCTGGGGTGGGACAGAGTGGCTGTTTTCTGATAGGATGAGGAGTCCATCAATCAGGCCAGATCAGTTCAACAGAGAAGGATGTTTGCTTTGGTCCTGACTGGAGGTGACCTTGAGCTGCCAGAGAACAGCAATGGGGTGGTGAGACTGAGTACCTCTATATGTCACCCCATGCCATATAGCAATCTGTCCCACCTCACAGTGATGGGGCCACATCTAAAGTTGGGCCATTTAGCTCAGGCTGCAGAAGCTCCTGGTTTCAGATCCAGAGATCCCAACTTCCATCCCTGCTGCTTCTGACCCCCTAGGGTGCAGCATTATGTAGGATTCTTGCCCTGTGATTTTGAGTCAGGGTAACTCTCAGACACTAGGCAGGATGGGCAAGGGATGGGGTAGATTCATCATGCATTAGTCAGGGAAAGTAATGGCCAGTTTTGGGCCACTGTGCCCATTCTGAGCCTATGCTCCAGCTTCCCGGTCTGTCATCGCTATGATGAGAATTGCAACCCCTGCAAAAAGTGGACGGTGCATGTAGACATTGTGGTGGAAAAAGAAATACCACACAATAGGAGGGGACCAATTGTCAGCAAGGTGGCAGCACATGGAAACAAAGAGAGGTGGTGCAGGAAATGAAGAAGAGGACGGGGCAGTCTCTTGGGAAACTGGGCCCTTTGAAACCAACTGGCTTTTCAATACAGCCAAATACAGAGTTATGCGGGAATGGGGAATGCTGGCCATGCCCACAGAATGAGGCTGTGCCCTGGACAGCAGTGACTTTGAAAAGGGTCTAAGGGTCATAATGGACAACAACCTGGATGCCATATAATGCTGGGATGTAGGAGGACAGCAGGGAAGATTTTACTTCTGTGTACAGCACTGGTGGGAAAGATGCTGGAATCCTAAAAGCTATTCATTCCAAATAGTGCATCTTAGTCTGCTTTTGGAAATTAGCATTAGACACCCTGATATCATTCACTCTTGGGACCCTGTTATTCTTCAGATTTCTCTATTTCTGCAGTTGACAGTTTCCACTGCTCCATCTGTCACTCTTTTGGTCCTGTAGTATTCATATCTCACATTTGACATGTCTCAGTGTCTCCGTCCTCTTGGTCTATGACATTATTTATTGCCACAGAGTTCATTTGACATTCTGCTTTTAGGAATTCTTCCTTAGGCTTGTCTCTTTTTGGAAATAATTCCATTTTTTTTTCTCCCTCTCAGACCATTTTCCCCATAGAATTTCTTTTTTATTAGTAATAGTTTAGCCTGTGAAGATCCAGCTTCTCTAATAGACACCAGGTTCCAGTCCTGTGCAATTTACTAACCTTTCAAAAATAGATATTTCTCATAAGCTTGAGCGCTTAGCCATTGGGTGCCCTTGCTGGCATAGCTCTTAGTTTCAAACTGTTCTCTATCTTCATTTGTCTGTACTTGGCCCCCACCACACAGAGCAGAGCATGCCTGAGTGTGTGTCTCTGGCTGGGAGCAATGGCTCTAGAGTGTGATCAAAGGAACATAACTGTGTCCCCAGTACCAGGCCTCTATCAATAACTGACTCAAATGGTCTCTGAACAAGGAGAACCAAGTGCTCCCCAGGGAGGATTGAAAGCAGGGAACGTGGTTCAAGGCACTGCTCATTCTCCAGAACCAGAAGAAAAGAGAAGCGGCAGAAGAGTTCATGATGAGGTAAAATGCCCAAGAGAGAGGCCGAGCTGCTGACAGAGGGCTGCACAGTCATAAGCAAAAGCCAAAAAGGGAGCAGGGGAATCCAGAAGGACCCATGTACTCCTTCCCACCGAGTGATTCCAATGGGGATGTGGGAGGGAGAGGGTACCACAGTTCTGTAGGTAAATCCAAGCTGTCCCAAGGGGCTGCCATGCTCTTTGGGCCAGTCTATTTATAGGAGCCCCCAAATATAGCCAGTGCCACCCATTTCAAGGGTAAAATCTCCCTTCCCTCTGTAACATCCCGGTCTACTCCAGACTGCCCTTACCTTCCCTTGGATTCTTTTGGCTTCCAGATGCAAAGCTCTCCTCACCGCACATCGCTTCTCCAGCGTGTGCACCTCAGAGAAAACAAAGAGGAGCAGGAGTGGGTGGCTGAGGCAGATCCCAGCAATGCGTGGTGTGAAGACCACAGTCCATGCTAGCCCAGAGATCAGGCAGAGGAGGGATGGGCTATGCTGAAGACCCTCTAGTTTAGCTTTTGCAGCAGCCGCCAAGTGAAAAGTTGCACTGCCTGAAAGGGTTTCGCTTCTGGGGTTTTTTTGACTCTCAGCTTGTTGGTGACCACAAGCTTCCGTCCAAGATCAGGAGGGGGCCCTGGACCCCAGTGAGACCATGTGACTTACAGGGAAATGACTGCTGAGTTGACAGGAAAGCACGAGAGAACAGCGTCACCCACAAATAACAAGACATCTTGATTCCCATCTGTCCCATCAGTGAAAGACTTTCTCCAAACACCTCTCTCGCCTGTCACTCACATCCCCATTTGATTAGTAAATCCTCTTTTATTCAACAGATGGGAGCCATATTTTAAATTTTGTAGGTATTTTTGGTTTTTTACTGGCTGGTTCTCCTTTGTGAAACAAACTGGGATTAGATTTTCTTCTCCATTACACTGGAGTTTCTCTTTACTGCCAGTTGTGCAACCTTCTGTGACTCATCAGGTAGGCTGGTGCCTTATCCTTTGAGGATAGCCTCCAAAAGGGAGTTCACTTGAGAACAGTTTGAAAAAAATGCCTGGTTTTTTTTGGGATGGCTGGAGCGGGATGGGAGATAGGCTGCAGGAAACTTTGGTGAAAACTTTTTCTTCAGTTTGGAAGATAGATTTTTCAGTGAAAAAAAATTCTCTTTTAGAAAACTAAAAGCCATCTTTCCCAGCAGTTGAGGCATACAGATGGGTCTGTTTGGCAGCTCAAAAGGTAATGCAATTAATACAAATCAGCATGGGTTAACCTGTAAAACTAAGTTAATATCTTTTTTGATGTGATTAAAAGTGTGACTGATAAAAGTAATAAGCTTGATGCAATATAGTTGCCTCCTGTCAGGTGTTTGGCTGGGTTCCTCATGACATTTTGGTTAAAAAGCTAAAGCTATATAAAATGAACATGGAACACATTACATGTATTAAAAACTGGCTAAGAAATAGATCTCAGAATGTAACTGTTCCATGGGAATCATAACTGAGGGGGTATATTTCCAGTGGAGTCCAAGAGGCATTGGTTCTTGGCCCTGTGCTATTTAATGTTAGAATCAAAGACCAGGAAGAACATAACATCCTCACCAATAAAGGCTGCAGTTGACACAAAAATTGGAGCAGTAGTAAATAATGAAGAGGACATATCACTGATTCAGCACTATCTAGATCACATGGTAAGCTGGATGCAAGCAAACAATGTGCATTTTAATTTGGGTAAATGTGCCCATCTAGGAACAGAGAATGGAGGCTACCCTTACAGGATGAGGGACTCCATCCTCAGAAGCAGGGACTTTGAAAGAGATTTTGGCAGTGGTTAAAGTATAATTTGGCATGCCCCGGAACCCTCCTGATCTCTGGGCTCCCTTTCCATATCGTGTGGGCCCCCTTCATGCATGTACAGACCCCAGCCCAAGTAGGCATTTGCAACCACTTCTCAGTACCATATACATCAGTTATTGCTCCATAAAAATACTGGCCCCAATCCTGGCCTCACACACTGCCTCTTCCACCCCTCTGCACTTCCCTGCCCTCGATCCCAGCCTCACACTCTGCCCCTGCCACCTCCCTCCCTCCCTCCTAACCCCATCCTAGCCTCACACACTGCCCCCTCCGCCCCCCATCCCATCCCAGCCTCACACACTGCCCCCTCCGCCCCCATCCCATCCCAGCCTCACACGCTGCCCCCCTCTGCCCCCTGTCCCATCCCAGCCTCACACGCTGCCCCCTCCGCCCCATCC